>PVKM010016549.1:0-13395 GCA_004027735.1 Carollia perspicillata
CCCAAAGCAACGTTCATTTCCTTTCCTGTCTGTCTTAAGGCAGTCATGTCCACAGCCCTCATCCTGCATTCAATGACCGCATGTTGCTGTTTTTATACAGTCAGAGCTCCACATACTGATTAATACAGGACATGGCATGCTCCTCCAACCAGTAAATCTCCTAACAGCCACAACACACTTATGTTACTCTACTGCCAGTAGCCAGAAAATTAGCCTATATCTTGTAAGTGCTACTTGTTCATGCAAAAATTGAACATTTTTTCCATTTTAAAATGCAAATGCCAACTAATATATTTTATTATATTTTAAAAAGGGAGTTTCAACTTACCAGCTTTCTCATCAATTTTGTATAGTAATGTTGGCAGCGAAAACAGAACCAGATATTAGACTGGCAGAGTCAGACCAGCCCTAGGTTCGGCAACCTCAGTACTTGAATTCTGGCTAAGAAAGAATTCAGAGTTAAGAAAAGGTTTATTTAGAAAGTGACAGAGGCAGAAATGAGCCATGGAGGAAATGGGCCCAGGGAACAAGTTACAGAGGCAAAAGACAGGCCCTTGGAGCTTAGAAGAAAGAGAGAGGAAAGGAAAATGTGGGGATAGGCTCAGGCTTGCTCAAGCAAGAACCACGCTGGGTCCTCCACCTTGAGGGTTATTTATCTGGAGGACTCAGAAGAGGATCCCAATAGCATATTCATCAGCTTTCCAGAAGTGTCCTTTTGGGGTCATGGTCTCTAACGATTGGTCAGCGCCAGGGCAAGGGGTCATTTGCAGCTGGTCTTGATGCAGCCATGGCATTGCTTGTCTGGTTTTGCTGCTTTCTGGGCCTGGAGCTGAAACACAACTGAGGCCTGGATGTATTTGATGGGGGTCAGAACCTCATCGTCCTGGAAGCTTAATGTTTAAGGGGCTTTTCTCTGGCCCCCTGGTTCATTCTTCCTCTAGGGGGTCTAATCCACATGACTAGCAACACGCCAGGGGAGGGTTCAAACTGCATGACCAATGGTATGAAAGGTCAGGGGGTCTAAACCGTGTGACCAGGAATATGCTAGGGGAGGAAAGGTCACCCTGAGGGTATGTCCTTGTTTTCTCAATTTTGCCTGTTGCCAGGCACCCTAGGCTTTCCGCCCTGGTGACCTTCTGTGCCTGTCCCATCTTCCTCCCTCCGCTCATGTCTGTCTAAATGCCCACCACAGCAAGTGCTCTATATAACCAGAAATACGAATTCCTACATTCCTTTCTGAATCAAAGACAAGACTATATCATGTACAGTGAGGTTTTAGGAGTAACTATGTTTTCTCATATCTTGATTCTTGAAAAACTGGTCACCTATGAACACTCTCACAGTGGTAACTCTTTAAGCTAACATTATGTGACAATCAAGTATACCCACTCATCTGTTAAGACGCACAAAGCTATGACACTTTCTTGACTCCTCTCCCACTCCTACTTCTCCTGGGTTCCACTTTGCCCTAGATATATCTGACCCAGTCCTAGACGGAACCCTAGATATACTTCTATCATAGCACCTGTTACACTTAATCACACCCCCTTATTTACAAGTCTGTCTCCCTACTGATACGGCCCTCTACAGCTGTGCGTTCCGATACAGACACAGTAGCCACTAGACACATATAACTACTTAAATTCAAATTTATGTTAAGTAAAACTAAATAAAATGTAAAATGCAGTTCCTCAGTCTCGGTAGCCACATTTCAAGCACTCAAGAGCCACGTGTGGCAGGCGACTACCACGCTGCACAGCACGGATACAGGGCGCGTCCATCGCTGCTGTGTCTGGGTGCACCCATTCCCTGAGGCACACGCGGTCTAGCAGGCGGTCTGGCAGGAGCTGTGACTATTTCTTCAGCCCAGCACCCGGCACTCAGTAAATGTCCCTTAGGAATGACATTGGGTAATGGAGAGCTTGTTCTGCCTTTCCTATTATCATACACGATCAGGGCCTCTATCCCATATATTCAATGTCCCCTATAAACTAGAACTAGTGTATTAATCCACTACCATCCCAACCTGCAGAAAGAGGTAGGAACCACAATAGTTAGAAGACAATCAGAAAGCCTCTGCTTGGTCCCTCTCCCCAAAACAAAGCTCCAATATTTAGGTGAGACAATGAAGACAAGGTCTTTTTTTTTTTTCAGGTTTAGTATATAAGGAAACTGCAGGTGACTCTAAAAGGGACTTTTTTTCAAATATTGAAGCAAACACAACTCGGCAAAAATAAAAACAGGAACACTGTTAGAAACTTATCACACTTTTTGGGACTCTGTGACTTGATATATCCTCAGTGTGCTCTTTACATAAAAAACAAAACAGTAATTTGGCACACATTTTCTGAGACCTATTAAGGGCTCAGAGCTAAAGAGAAATAAGTCCATTCTAGTGGCAGACAGAAAGCTGCGCTGGTGGGAATATGAAGAGCACAAAGAGAGGCTCATAACCCAGTGGTAAACTGCAGTCGGGGCAGCAGTGGGGGAAGCACAGGAAAGCTGATCAGAAATGGGCCCAGGCTACGTCTTCAAGGGTAATTAAGAGGCTGGGAGATGACGAAAGGGTGGGAAGGTGTCACAAATAGAGACAATGGCATCGATGAAGGTACAGGAATGTCACCTGGACATTAAATGCCAAGTGGTTCAGTGCGACTAGAACATGAAAAAGAAGTAAGGTTTGAGACTAATGAGGCAGGCAGAAACCAAATCATTAAAAAAATCTGTACGCTAAACTAAGGGGTTTGAATTTCACCCTCAAAGCTATAGGAAACCTCTAAAGGTTTTAAAGCAGAAAAAAGGAGAACGATACATATTTAACCAAGCTCACAGAGAAGCAGCATGAAGGACGACCTGGGGAAGGTGAGGCAGGAACGCAGGGAGATCGGTCAGGAAGCTGCTGCAAGAAGTGAAGAGACAGTACATTTTCCCACAATAAAAAAAGTGATAAGACAGCACTCATCTGATGCAAATAGTTTTAAAGACAATCTATTTTTAATGGGTCTCTCTCCATTAGTCTATGCTTCTCAAAGCTCTAACACTATGATTTAATTATACAGCACAAACTACAAAAGTAACTATTAAAGTCAATTACATAAGCACTAAAAAATTACACTGCACTCTTATTCAATAGCCATTCTGGACTTCAAACTAAAACTGCACATTTTTCTCTTTTCCACTGCACACAGTTTTGGAAAAACATTTCAGCCAGCTGAACGCGTCTGTGCGGTGCCCAACAAGTGTAAACAATTTAACAGGAGTTTAATGAAACATTTCCTATTCTTTATTAGATGGGGGGGAAATCAGAAAATTCTAACATGGCGATACCAGGTTGCAAATTGACATTTTTTAATTGTTTGTTTGTTTGTTTTTATATGAACATGCCAGTTTTAAGGCCCATCTGGTTGCATGGTGCAGCTGCCCTGAATGAATACAGCCTTTCCAGTTGTTAGGCACGTGGCTACAGCACTCCAAACTGCCACGTGCCATCAACAGCAAGAGCCACAAGTATAGTACTCAGGAAGCACCTACACACTCAAGCTGGTAAGAAAGGATTTCTCAGTCCGTCCTAGGGAGGAGGGGACACTGGGGGCGCACTGCTTAACCTTCCTGAGACTGTTTCTTCACGTGTAAAATAACACCTAACCCTGCAGAGTCAAGGTGAGGATGAAAGCAAGTGTACGTAAAATATACATAGAACATCTGGCTCTGTGGGCACTCAATACATGGTAAATAGTTTTAGACTCTCTTTGAACCTCACTATAACTTGTATAACAGTAATTATGCACCTACCTTAAAAGTTTATTGTGAGGATTAAGTGAATCAGAACAGGTAAAAGGTTCAGAACAGTGCCTGGCACAGCAGGCAATCGCTACACGTTAGTTGCTATTACTGAGACTATTTTATACCAGTATCACAGCAGGTTTCACAGTGAATTACAACTTATTTGCCATCTCTGCCCCCCCTTCTAGGACTAAGCATAAAACCTCAGTAAATATCTATTGACAGGTGGAAGAAATAATGGGTGAATGACTGAACGAAGATCCCACAGTTCTGTGACAAGAGGAATACCTCTCTGAATTTATCACACAGTCTTCTCACAGCACCCATTCGATAAGAATGTACTGTTTTGTGAATTGAGGTATTCTATCAAGCCTGTGTGGTAAGCAGGAAAAGCATTCTTGTAGGCCTATTTTATGGATAAGAAACAGAGTCCCAGATCCATTACAGATTAAGATCACACAGCTAGGACAGGAACTTCCCCTTTGGTCTCTCTGAAACTAGGTCTAGATCTTTTTCTACTAGGGCTTGCTCTCTCTCTCCATATTCTAAACATTAACTATGGGATTGGTCAAGTTTTTCCAAATCTGTGGTTGCAAGACTCAGGAGATACTACCAATGAATGACACAAGGATGAAAAAATAAAATGACCACATAAGGAAAAAATCCATGTTTCTTTGAGAGAGAAGATGCAAATCCCTGATTTTGTTTGGCCAGAACATAAAGAAATAATTAAATCTGAAGCTAACAAGAGGATAAGCCCTAGCTGCGAACAAATGAGGACAGAGGATACTGAGAAGGTCATGGAGGGTACAGGCACGCCTCCTCTCCTGTAGAAAGCATGATTAGTCTCTCTGGGGAGTATTTATTCTTCCATTTTACAAACACCTAATACTATGTCCTCCAATGAACTAGAACCCAACAGTATGCAGTAAGAGCCTTAAAAATTTTACAACTTTACTCTAATTACAGCATTCCTAAATTTCATTGAAAGAAAGCTATCAAAAAATATAGACCAAAATTCACAACCAAAGATGCTCATCACAGTGCTATTTATAATATCCAAAAGAGGAAAGTAACCTAAATGTTATGATTCAATAAATCATGTCATGCAATGCAACAGTATAGTCATTGAAACTGACGCTTAACAAAAAATGTCAATGACACTGTAAAATGCTTACGATCTAATGTTAAATTAGAAAGCACTCCATAAAACCGTCTATAGTATGATGTTTACATAAAATAAATACAAAAAGACTTTTTAAAAAACACTAAAAATTTTACAAGTTAATCTCTCAGGGGGGGATACAGTGAGGATACGCTATAGGGAGACATTGGCCAAGTTTTCTAACTTTCCATAAAAGGCATTTTTAAAAGCCACAGGTTTACAGAAGAAAAACAAAGATATTGAATACCATCAGGACTGATCAAGATCTTTGGAATCTGCTAGGTGAGAAGGACATAAAAGGCATATTACCTTTATGCAAAAGGATTATGTTAATCCTAGTGAGAGCCCACACAACTACAAGGGTGAAGCACAAAGGGAGAATAAAGGGGAAGTCCAATCGGATTCCCAGGTCACTTTCATTCCAGAAAGTCTGTCAACAGCAGAACCAAGTTCAGTGAGTAAAGAAGATGGCAGAAACCGAGTGCTAACATCCGTGTGAGTTCCTTGAGAGTATGGAACCTGCCAATTACCACAGAGTGTGATAAAGACCATAAGAAAGGCAGCAGCAAGAACGAGGGAAAACGGTCTAGAGACGGTCCAGGACGGCTTGGTGGAAGATAACTGATTTCAAGGAGGAAGGCGTGAACCTGGAGAAAGGGGAGAAGGGCATTCTCAGAAAAAGGGCAGCCCATAGAATAGAAAGAATTTAGCATGTCTGGAGAAAAACCATTCATTTCAGTGTTGCTAAAACTCAAAGTGCAAGCAGGCAAGCAGCGGTGAAAGCTGTGGTTGCAGAAGTCAGTCATCAGGGGCTGGTCCCAGGGGACCTGAATGCCTCCTGTACTGTTAGTCAAGCAGCTGCACGTGAACCAGTCAGGAAGGGCACCAGTCCAGCAGAAGAGACAGCTAGGCAGCATCAAGGAAAAAAGAAGGGAAGGTGGTGAGCACAGAGAAAGAGCAACAAATCCAGCCTGCGGGCTCACAAAAGACCTCTGAGAGAAGGTTATCAAAGTTGAGACACAAAGGAAAGTTGAGGTAAGCTCAGTGACGTCCCAAAAGGCAGTACAGTATTGCTACCCGGCCAGACACAAACTCTGCAAATCGGGGAACCCAGACCCCGGCAAGGCTTCCAAAGAGGACACCATTCTTATCACCAGAGTGTGAGCTCCAAAAATCGCATGTGCCGTGGTCACTGCCATGTCTCCAATACGAAAAGTAGTGAACACAAAGAAACTGCTCTAGCGGTGTTTATGAAGAAGGAAAAGAGAAAGAAAAAGAGAGGGGTGCTTGCTGTCATATTAGAAAGCAACTGGGAATTCAAAATTGCCAAAATAGAAGCAATCCATGCATTCCAGAGATGAATGATTTTTTTAAATGTTATAAATCTACATACAATGGAATACTATATTATTCAGCCTTAAAAAGGAAGGAAATTCTGACACCTAATGAAGACATTATGCTAAGTAAAATAAGTCAGTCATAAAAAAACAAATACTGTATGATTCCACTCACATGAGGTATTTATAGTTGTCAAATTCATAGTAACAGAAAGTGGAATAGTGGTTGCCGGGGGCGAGAAGGAGAAGGAAATGGGCAGCTACTATTTAATGAATACACAGTTTCAGTTGTACAACATGAAAAAAGTTCTGGAGATGGACAGTGGGATGGCTGCATGATGTGAGTGTACTTAATGTCACTGACCTGTATAAAACAGCTAAAGTTGTAAATTTTACACTTATACACATTTACCACTATTTTTAAAAAGCTACAAAACACACCAAAAAAGTTACTTAAAAGAAGGCAATGGGCCCTGGCTGGTGCGGCTCAGTGGCTTGAGTGCCAGCCTACAAACCAGAGAGTCGACGGTGTGACTCCCAGTCAGGGCACAGGCCTGGGTTGCAGACCAGGTCCCTAGTTGGGGGCGTGCGAGAGGCAGCCACACATTGATGTTTCTCTCCCGCTCTTTCGCCCTCCCTTCCTCTCTCTCTAAAAATAAATAAACAAACTCTTTTTTTTTTTAAAGTGAAGCAATGGGTATATGGGTATAAAAGAAATGGGTATAATGGGTATAAAAGAAATGGAAGAAGGACAAAGAAATAACAGTATCACTCTGAAGACTACGGCCAACCCTTAGGAGCTTAGAACCAAAGGCAAATAGCAATGCCTCCTCTCTCTCTCTCTTCAACTGCCATTTCCAGCCACATCAAATTTAGTAATTTTGTATGTAGTTGAGTACCAATCAAAACAAATACTAAGTGCAGAACCTCCCAGGGGTGACAAACAAGCAAATCCATGGGTAATCTGATGGATGTGTTATAAAAGCAGAGTCTCGCTGACTACCTCATCACTGTCAGTAACAATGAAACAGCTATCATTTACCTGAACACCTAACATGTGTGGAGCACGACAGTTGGAGGATTATAAATGTTATCTCTAATCATAACAGTAACATTGAAAGGTAATTCTATATCTTCATACTAACTCATCTAGGCTGATACAGATATAACTGTTAAAGCTAAAATTTGAATCTAGGTCTATCTGGTTCCAAAAACTTCATCGAGTGATCAGTTGTTGCCTCAAAAAAACAGGCTTCCTTCCTCTCCAGCCAGGTACTTCTGTGCTCCTACTTCGGCCTTGGCCCCTGATTTGTCCTCCCTTCCAGCTCTGCTAGAAGTTATCAGATGGGAGTACCCAGACTGACTCATTACCAAATACCTTTGCAGGCAATAAATATCCAATGGCCAGAGATGGGGATGCTCTGGGCACTGAGCCACTGGGTGAAGAAACAGGTGTGGCTCACCATGGGTCTTTCAGACTCCAAATGGACCAATCAGGACATAAGCAGACACTTAAAATATTTGTAACAATGTTTCCCCCAGGAGGGCACTCTCCAGGCACTGCTTCTGCTTAACTAAGCTCCATCCATTAATAGCCTTCACTCCCTTTCCTCCCGAAACAAGACCTGGAAATCATTACCTTCTAGCCCATTTTCCCTCAGCCTCTCCCACTCACAATGGTATGGCTCCCAGCTCCAGCCAATCCACTGCTCCTTTAAGCTCTGCTGAGTGGCATCTACTACCCAATGAACTAGTAACATCTTCACAGCTCTTAGACACTTTGAAACATTAAATCATATATGCCTTACAACACAGGTATTAATATCTTTAGTTGACCAAACCGGCTCAGTTTAGTCTAAGTAAATAAATACGTAGTAGAAAATAGCAATCAGAAAAATAGGCCACCGTTCTTGTTTCTTGTTTTGTTTTGTTGTTTTGAGCCAAGAACCTTTCTCAAAAGCTTCCAGTAGTATTCCCGTCATGTCTCACTGGCTAGACTTTGGGCACATACCCATTCCTAAATCATTCATTGGCATGAGGCATGGAATTACTAATTGACTTAAACTAATTACTTAGGGCGGAATGGAAGTTGGCAAATCCACCACCACCACAGTGTTCATCACCTCTAGAATACTGACACAAAACAATGAAGGAAGCAGAAAGTACATTTCTTTCATGTCATAGGGACCCTGAAGACTCAAAGGGTCAGAACTGCTGGCCCTGGGAAAAGAGAACAGAGATTCCATAGAGTTGAGTCCATGGAGAGCGCTCAGGAAGACGACCTAGAGACCTCAGTGCTAATAATAGTACTATACTAACACTACAGGGTTGGCCAGAAGTTCGTTTAGTTTTTTCTGTAAAAGAAAAGACACATTTTTCATTTTCACCATCAACTTTATTGATTTGGATATTTTGAGTATGTTGGCTATCTCCTGCTATTTGCTTCCAGTAGGTAGAGGCCAGGGGTACTGTTAAACATCTTCCAATACATAAGATATAACAAGGAATTATTTGGCCAAACTGTCAATAGCACCAAGAAACTTCGCAAACCACTTCTGACATGTTTGACCAATCACAACACTTTCTCCAAACCTATGGAGGGTATAAGCTCCTTCTTTCTCTCTATTGCATAGAATTCCACCAATAATTTCATTGATTTGGATATTTTGAGTATGTCGGCTATCTCCCACATGGTAGAACATTCACTATTCCCCACTAATGTCTCAATCTGATAGCTATCAACTCCAACTGGTCTACCCAACCACAGTCAGAGAAATTGCCCACACGCAACTCCAGAAATCACTTTTGACACATTCAATCAGTCACAGCACCTTCTCTACATACTGCACAAACCTTTTTTTGCATTTGAGTTGCATTTTTACCTTTCTTGAAATAATAAAGCATAATATGCCAAAAGTGTTGCTTATTTTCTTCCACTTTCAATATTAAAGTGGCTGCACAAAAATTCACCAGTTTTGATGTTTTTTAAAATATCTTTTATTGATTATGCCATTACAGTTGTTTCATTTCCCCCCTTCATGCCCCTCCACCCTGCACACACCCTCCCACCCTCACTCCCCCACTTTAGTTTATGTCCATGTGTCATAAGTTCTTTAGCTTCTACATTTCCCACACTACTCTTGCCCTCTCCCTGTCTATTTTCTCCCCACCTTCTATGCTACTTATTCTCTGTACCTTCTCCCCTCCTCCTCCTCCCACTCCCCTGTTGCTAACCTTCCATGTGACTTCCATTTCTGTGGCTCTGCTCCTGTTTTAGGTGACGGCTTAGCCTACTTTTGTTTTGGGGGGCTTTTTAAAATATTTTATTTATTTATTTTTAGAGAGGGGATGGGAAGGAGAAAGAGTGGGAGAGAAACATCAACGTGTGGTTGCCTCTCATGTGTCCCCTACTGGGGACGTGGCCTGCAACCCAGGCATGTACCCTGACTGGGAATCAAACTGGCGACCTGTTGCTACACAGGCCCGTGCTCAATCCACTGAGCTACACCAGCCAGGGCAGTCTGCTTTTGTTTTTGGTGTGGATGTTACTAACTGTGAGTTTGCTGTCCTTTCACTGTTCATATTTTTTATCTTCTTTTTCTTAGACAAGTCCCTTTAACATTTCATATAATAAAGGCTTGGTGATGATGAACTCCTTGAACTTGACCTTATCTGAGAAGCACTTTATTTGCCCTTCCATTCTAAATGAAAGCTTTGCTGGATACAGCAATCTTGGATGTAGGTCCTTGCCTTTCATGACTTGCAATACTTCTTTCCACCCCTTCTTGCCTGTAAAGTCTCTTCTGAGAAATCAGCTGACAGTCTGATGAGAATTCCTTTGTAGGTAACTGTCCCCTTATCCCTTGCTGCTTCTAGAATTCTCTCCTTCCTTTTAATCTTGGCTAATGTAATTATGATGTGCCTTGGTGTGTTCCTCCTTGGGTCCAACTTCTTTGCGACTCTGAGATTCCTGGACTTCCTGGAAGTCTATTTCCTTTGCCAGATTGGGGAAGTTCTCCTTTATTATTCGTTCAAATAAGTTTTCCAATTGTTTCTCTTCCTCTTTCCCTTCTGGTACCCCTATGATTCGGATGTTGGAACATCTAAAGATGTCCTGGAGGTTCCTAAGCTTCTCCTCATTTTTTTGAATTCTTGTTTCTTCATTCTTTTCTGTTTAGTTGTTTCTTTCTTCCTTCTGGTCCATTCCATTGATCTAAGTCCCAGTTTTCTTCCCATTGCTAATTGTTCCCTGTGCATTTTCCTTCATTTCACTTATCAATGCCTTCATTTGTTCATCTAATTTGCGACCAAAATCAACCAGTTCTGTGAGCTTCCTGATTTACCAGTGTTTTGAACTGTGCATCTGATAGGTTGGCTATCTCTTGGTCGCTTAAAAGTATTGGCTCTGAGGCTTTGAGCTGTTCTGTTTGAGTCATTTTTGGTCAGGTGGCACCTGTTACGTACAGGTGGCAGAGCTTTAGGTGTTTACCAGGGCAGGGCAACCTAGTCCCAGGGTTGTGACGCTGTCTGTGGGGGCGGGTCAGAGAGGGAACAATGGCACCTGTTCCGCACTTTCTCGGATTTGCGTCCCTTCTGCTGCCTCCCACAAGCGCCTAGTTTATCTGCATGCGAATGCGTGTCCACAGTGGGTCAACCGCCCTGTGTGCTCTGCTTGTCTCCTCCCAGCGTCTGGGGTCTGCAAGCTCCACGCCACCTGCACTCCCCAGAGCTCCCGGGTCTGGCAGCCACTGCCTTTTCCTGCCAAGTTCCCTCTCTGCGGACTGCCAACTCCGCCCCTCTTACCAGTCTGGCTGAATGGTTGTCGGACTTCCGTAGTTCTATTTTCTGTGTTCTGGTTGTGTTATTGTTTATAAATCTTTGTTGACCTTAATCTTGGTTGTGAGATGAGGTACAGTGTTTCCACCTACGCTTCCATCTTGGCCAGAAGTCCTGATAAGTTTTTTTTTTTAATGCACACTGATATGACAGCCATCACCGTACAATCTAACAAAGTTGTTTCGAATGAAGTTAAAGACAACTAAGCACTATTAGAGCCATCTTATGGAAAAAACTAAACAAAATTTTTGGCCAACCCAATAGGTCTAAACTTAAAGCCTCCTATGTATGCTCTGTTAAGAGACTGTCTTTCCTCAACTCCTCAGATTCCCCTTCAGTAATAAGAGACCACCTAAATCAGTGTCTTCAAAATGGTCTTCAGAGAACTGAGGGTTATCAAAGGTGTCCGGGACCAGAAGTAAACAGAAGGGGGACAGGAAGGAGTAGTGGTATAAGCACCACTTCAACCAGAGCAGCTCCCATTTGATCTCTTTGTAAAAACCTCACATAACATTTGGTAGGGGAAAGTTCTGGTGATTTAAATTTTTTTTTCAATCTACTAAAATAGATGATAATATCCCTTCCAGATTAACATTCTGTTTTTCAATGAAACTGTTATCAGCTTAACAATCCCCCGTCAATCACTGTACCATATCTTCTAAGGTTATGAAGGTCCTTCATGTTGATAAATCCAATGGACATTGCCTTTATTTTTATTTAATCTCAAATAAAAATGTAGCTTTAATCAGAGAAAACCTGAAAGAAGTACTACATACCTATTAAAATAGCCCAAATTAAAACAGTGATAATACTAAATGCTGACAGGGACGCAGAGAAACTGGATTTCTCATACACTGCTAGTAGGAATATGAAAGTTACAACAACCTGGAAAAATGTTTCACAGGTTCTTGCAAAACTAAACATACACTTACTATACAACCCAGCAATTGCATTCTTGGGTATTTATCCCAGGGAAATAAAAACATACAAACCTGTACAGGAATGCTCATAACAGTTTATATGTAATAGCAAAAACCTGGAAATAACCCAAATGTCCTTCAACAGGTGAGTGGTTACGTAAACACTGAAACATCCTTACAGTGGAATTCTACTCAGCAAAAAAGAGAACAAAATATTGATACATGCGACAATCTAGATGAATCTGAAGAGAATTATGCTTATGAGGTCTATCTCAAAAGGTTATATACTATATGATTCCATTTATGTGTCACTCTTAAAATGACAAAACTATACACGTGGAGAATAGATTAGTGGTTGCCAGGGGACGGTGACAGGAACAGGTTGGTAGAGAGAGAGGCGTGTGTATAGACATAAAGGGAGGTGAGGTGGGTAGTACAAGGGAACCCTTTGTGGTGATGAAATAGCTTTGCATCTTGATTGCGGGGCTAATATCACACAAATCTATACACAGGATAAAATCACATACAACTACACACACACAGAGGAATGCATGGATGTAAAAACATAGTGAAGATGAATGAATAAAGTCTGTTAAAGCTATTTAACATATGGCACCAATATCAATTACCTGGTCTCGCTGCTGTTCTGCTTATTTAAGATGTTATGACTGGGGCAAGTTGGAAGAAGAATACATAGGACTAAGTTTATTTTTTGAAACTTCCTGTGATGCTATAATTATTTCAAAGTGAAAAGGTTTTTTAAGCAGTACAATTCAAAAAATGCTTACTAAGTATCTACAATATGTCGGGTACCGTGTAAGGTGTTTTGTAATGGAATGATTTTCATCAAAAAAATTATATAATACAACGTTGAATAAAACTATTTTTTTCCGATTTTGATATCCCTCTTAAAAATTAAGATACTTTCTGCTAAGACTATTCTATTAGCTATTCTCTCTAATATGGCAGCTATCATACCTGAATTTATTATTAACATACTTATAAAGTGCATCATTGCTTCGACATGCCAGAAAGCACATTTTTTACACCGTTAACAAATATATCAAGAGCTTAGAAATGTATCACCAGCTCTCCTTTTTACAGCATAAAAACAGCCTGAAAGGTGCAAAAATATGTGAGTTGGGAGGGAAAAAAAGTCATTTAGGAAAAAAACTGAAAGAAGAACAAATATGTTCAAACATATGCCAAGACAGGAAGAAAAGTATTGGGTTGGGCAAAAAGTCCATTTAGTTTTTTTCTATAAAATCAAAGTTATATGGCCCTGGCTGGTGTAGCTCAGTGGATTGAGCACGGGCCTGTGAACCAAAGGGTCGCTGGTTCGATTCCCAGTCAG
>PVKM010016549.1:13495-26835 GCA_004027735.1 Carollia perspicillata
ACCTTCCCCACACATTGCACAAATCTTTTTTTGCATTTCAGTTGTGTTTTTACCTTCCTTGAAATAATAAAGCGCCCTGGCTGGTGTAGCTCAGTAGATTGAGCACGGGCCTGCAAACCAAAGGATCTCGGTTCAATTCCCAGTCAGGGCACATGCCTGGGTTGCAGGCCAGTTCCCAGCAGGGGACGCACAAGAGGCAACCATACATTGATGTTTCTCTCCCACTCTCCTTCCCTTCCCCTCTAAAGATAAATAAAATCTTTAAAAAAATGAAATGATAAAGCATAATACACCAAAAATATTGTATATTTCTTTCCATCTTCAATATTAAATTGGCTGCACAAAAATTCACCAATTTTGATAATTTTTTTAAATGCACACTGATATGACAGCTATCACAATACAATCTAACAAACTTGTTTCAAATGTTAAGTTAAAGACAACTAAGTGCTACTAGAGGCACTGTACCAAAAAAACTAAACAAACCTTTTGGCTAAGTTTCTTAGAGTATATACAACCTGAGAAATGGAATTAAACCAGACTCCAAAGGAAGGCCCTGGCAAAAGGTGTAATTGGTATAGAGAAATGAGGAGTCCCTGAGTCCCCAGGAAGGGGCAAGAGGTTGACATCTACCCCACAACAGGAGTCGCTGGATACTTACAACGTGTGTGGATGGTCTGGGCTCCCAAACAAAGTCCTGATTCCAGCCAAATGAGCCTACAGGTTTCAACCCTCTATCCAAAAATAGAGCATTCCTATGAAATCTTTCAAAAGCCAAAATGCCACAAGTGAAGAAGCAATTACCATTAATTTACATGGAAAATTTTTTTGAGCATTCCCAGACCCAAACTTCAATGCACACACAATGTCTTAATTTTGCTCACCACTTCAAAACATTTCATTATGTCCAGTTGTATGTTAAGTATAACAACACCCTTATGAGCTCTCTTAAGCTTTTCTGATTGATACCTTAGCACATTGCTAACAGATGCACAAAATATTATAAATCAAGATAAAGAACAGATGCTCACAGACACAGTTCAGAGCTATGGCATCTTGATGCTGGGATACTGAGTTGTGTTTCCAGGGAAAGGAGCTTGGCAGTGCCATTCTTGATGCTCGGGCATGAGCTGCCTCTGTAACAGCTTGCTGCAAAACAAACACTGAATGCTTTTCATCTTTTTTCTAAAAGTGAAAATCCAAAAATATTAAAATTTCTTTTGGTTAGCAAAACAATACTAATATAAGTCCTTCGTAAAAGTGAAGTGGACCCTGGCTTGTGTGGTTCAGTGGATTAAGCACCAGCCTGTGAAACCAAGGGTTGCCAGTTCGATTCCCAGTCAGGGCACATCCCTGGGTTGCGGACCAGGTCTCCAGTTGGGGGCACATAAGAGGCAACCACATGTTTCTCTCCCTCTCCTCACTCCCTTCCCCTCTCTCTAAAAATAAATAAATAAAATATTTTTTTAAAAAAAGCAAAGTGAAATAAAGCAAACTTCTGAAAAGTGGGGATGCCTATAAATGCACCTATTCCTCTGCTGGGAAGTCTCCCTTAGTGACCCAGGCCAAACACGGTCTCCCCCTCTTCTGAGCTCCTGCAACCACAGAAGTTTAGATTAAGTCCCAGCTCCAGGAACTTACCCCACACTACTTTAAACTGTAGCTTGTACATTTTAATCCATTTCCCCTGTGAGTAGGCCCTTACAAAAAGGCACAGTTTAAAAACAATATAAAACATGTAAACAAAGAGCATTCTGTTTAGGTTTTATGCCAATATAGCTATGCCCATGCTGTTCCCCAGGCATGAATGATAAAACTCAGCTAAATGTTAAATTGCTTTCCCAGAGGAACTATCTTGTTTTCTCCATTTAAAACTCATCCTCTCCTAGGTTTCTAAGAAATTTAAAGGTCAATGTGTAATTAACCTACAGCAAGTGGAGACACATTTATTATTCTATGTTCATTAGTACTGAAAAATTTTCTTTTTTATATTGTTTTATATTACTGTTGTAAGCTACCCTAAATCCTTTGTGGAAATACACCAAAGTCACACAAATTTGGTATACCGTACTATATCCCTAATAAGTATATTAAAATTATGACATATAAGACTGAAGATAGTATAGCCATTCACTTTTTAAAAAAATCCATAAACTACTCTGGCCAGTGTGGCTCACTTGGTTGGAGCATCATCCCATAAACCATGGATGTCAAACTCATTTTCACCTGGGGCCACATCAGCTTCACCAGGTTGCCTTCGAAGGGCCGAATATAATTTTAGGACTGTATAAATGTAACTACTTCTTAACTAGGGGCAAGAAACTCTACATTCAGCTCTTTGAAGGCAACCGTGAGGCTGACGTGGCCCCCCATGAAAATGAGTTTGACACCCCTGCCATAAACTGAAAGATCACAGATTCGATTCCACATCGGGGCGTACGCCTGGGTTGCAGGTTCGTCCCCGGTCACAGCACATACTAGAGGTTCCTGGTCAGGACCTATATGAGAGGTAGTGGATTGATGATTCTCTCTCACATCTATGTTTCTTCTCTCCCTTCTTTCCTCTCTCCCTAAAATCAATGAGCATGTCCTCAGGTGAGGATTAAAATAAAAAACCCATTAACCAATGTCTTTATCAGGACTCCTTCTATTGTTGAAACTATTTTATTTTCATATCTGTATCATTTATCTAAGGGGTAAAAAGTGACACTTTATTCACTTTGGACGATAATAATTTTTTGGATAATTTAAGTATCTTCTCCTTTCTGATTCTTGATCTTGAGGTTCAATGCTGCAATCTTAGAAAGGACTGTGATTTAGAACATTACAGGGGAATATTCACAGCTGCTCCACCTCTCTTTATCTCTCTGACCCTCCCTGTAACTGGGGAATTACTAATTCGTACCCTGAAGGGCTCTTTTGGAGATTATATAAGACAGTATTACATAAATCAGGTTGCAGGTCCTCAGCATCATCTGATTCAGACCTTGGTCTATAATCCAGATATCTTGCTTCAAGGTGAAAGTGTTTTCCATGACAGAATGAAATCTATAATGCTAGTTAGACTTTTTCCATTTGATTTCTCACTTAATATGACTTCTGAATTTAAAGCCCAGTAAAGAGCTAAAGGTTTCCTACTAAGAGGGTGGTTCTGCCAGAACCTGGTCAAAACATTCCCTCAGCACTAGTCAAGCATTAATATATGTTAATGTTTAATTAAGTAAGGTATTAATTCACAAGGGATCCAGACAGGGGACATTTACTGAGCTACTCAATGGGGCATCACCATACTTTACACTACCCTTGTGACCAGAATTTCTAATGCCACTACTCTCTATATCTTTTATCATTTAATACCAATGCAATGGATTGGTGAAACCAATGAAAATGTGGCAAGAAAAGATTCATAGGTGGCTTTTCAAGCAATTCCAGACTAAGATTTCATCCCTATCAGGCATTTTCTTCAATGCTCATCTCTATCATTCACCTAACCAGATCCCTCAAATATTCCTACCAGATCCTTGAATGATTAATTTCATTGAAGTCGTTTTACTGCAGTGCTGATGAGATGCAGTGTGAATTTCATTTTTGTTTATATCAATTGGCCTATAGTAAATTGGTTTTGTTACACATCATTTCACTTAAAGTTGCAGAACCTATCAACGATGTTGAGAACTGGATGCTCTAGAAGGCTCAGGCACACTTGCTCTCATAACTCAACCAATAATATCAGCTCTCTTGCTTAACTGTATAACCTAAACTCTAAAGACAACACTACACTTATCTAACAGCTATGTAACAGATATTAGTTAAGTAAGGTTTGGAGATAATTTATGTAGAATGCCTACACAATGTCTGGCCTGAAGAAAGCAGCTACGATTTACTTGGCAGTAAACAGCAGCTGACAGCAGCTGCTATTGTCATCATTAATAAGTGTTCATGAGTGGCCACTATTCCCCCAGCATTGTACTGAGCACTTGGGGGAAACAACAGGTATAGATGTAGTCCCATTACTAGACGGCACACAGTCTAGTTGAGAGAAAACAAGATAACCACTACACATAATTACACAGTTAAATGGTGAACTGTTCGGCATAGACCAAGTGCAGAAGGAGACCAGAAAACGTTTCCTTCCATTAAGTCACAAAAAAGCTTGAGTAGGGCAGGGCAGGAATTATTATTCTCATTTTACAGAAAAGGAAACTGAGACTAAGAAAGAACACAGGTTCACAGAAATCATTTATGCGTCTAACAAATTCTAGGTCATGCACTACGATAGGTACAGGAGAGGAATAGATGAATCAGTTAGGACCCTTCCCATTGTAAATGACAGAAAACTTAATCCAAACTAGTTTAAGCAGAAGGTCTAATTACTGGCTTAATTACTGGAAGTCCAGGATAAGGGAAGACTAGGGAGAAGCCTCTATGATAAGCTGAAAGTTACCAACTCCATCGCTTTATCCTTACTTTCTCAATGTTGGTTTTTTCACCAGCCAGAGTCTGCTCTTATGGTAGCAAAACACTTCAGCAGCTTCTAGTCCTCCTAGAAGCTAACACCCTTCCAGCGCAGCAGGACTGGGAGAGGGTCTTTTGCAGTGGCTCCCACGAAAGTCCTTAACATCCAGCGCATGCCGGCTTAGAACATACACTTACCCCTGGTTCAGGCACACCAGAGCTAAGAAGTTCTTACCCAAGTCACAAGGGACAAAGAGGGAGGAGGTGTGGTTCCCAAAACCAACACCTGAGGCCATTACTGAGATAAGAGAGAAACGAAGAAAGCAAATTACCAGTGTGGACCACAGGAACTCCACGGCCCTGCTCTCATGGAATATAGAGTCTAGGGCAATGATTATTCACAAGTCCACATGTCTGGTAGAAAAAGGGGTTGGAGGTACAGTTTTAAAGAGAAAGAAACATAACTGCAGTAAACAGTAATAAGTGTACCTACAGCGGACATGTTCAAGTGTCACAGAGCCCACAAATAAAAAGGTACTAAGGCCGCCCAGAGGACTCAGGAAGTCTTCACAGAGGTGGTACTGCGCAAACTCAGTCCTGAAGAGAACAGGTCAAAGAGAAAATCCCCCAGCTACACCAGTGAAACCAAGGTTTCCAGATTCCCTGTCAAGAGCTTTTTCCGATACTAAGGCCTAAGGAGAGGAAAACGAGCAGTGGGGCACTGAGGTGACTGCTACAGAGCTCATTGGGGCCAGCTGTCAGAACTGATCAGCACTCAGAAGGGCTTGTCCACACAAGCAGCAGAACCACGAATTCCCTGCCAACCCTACGGAAAGAGGTTTCAGCTAGACACAGTCATGATCCAAACGTGAAACTGGGCAACCCGTCAATCCCAACACTTCAGTTTCTTCACCTGCCACCGCACTGCCTCTTTCCGCTATGCGTAAGGGTTGAAAGCTGGAAGAGAAAAAGTACCAAGCACACTAAGCCGAGACCACATATCATGTAACCAAATAAGTTAAAAAAAACCCACAAAACTGACATTTCTACACATGCAGTGGATGCTCATTGAAATAGCATGACGTGTCACAAAGGAGGTAAGGTCTGGGGTCTGCAGAGTCTCCACCGCTTACTAACTGGGGAACCTTGGGCAAGTCCCTCTTCTGACCCTCGGTTTTCTCACCAGTAAAATGGGAAATATGTGTAACACCTTTCTTCATAAAATTATAGAGAAAACAACATAAAAGGAAAGAAAGTGCTTGATCAAATTATAAAGCATCATGTAAACATTAGCTATTATGTTCTGTAACTCTTTGCAAAAAGATGTTTCAAAGTAAATTACATGATGAGCAAAATCCTCAATGTTCCAAAATCCTCAATGCTCCAAAACATATGTACATTTCCTTTTGGATTTGAAGAAGATCAAAGCTGTTTCCAGGGAAGGCTTACAAAAACAGTACTGCATTAAATGTCGGTGATTTGTTTTAAGAGCTGGTACACAATTAAGATTCCACTGTTTCACCAGGCTCTTATGGCATCCAATTAAGTAATAATGTGAGAAAGGAGCTCTTAATTATGGAGGAAAACGTCCACAAGCCAGTGACAGGTGTGCAGGGCTCAAGCTGAGATCAAAATAGTTGACTACAGTATCAATCCCCCCTTTCCTTTTTCCCAAAGACACGTAAGTGAAAAGTAAACCAGACCAATGACTGCTGCATTTCAAGCTTTATTACCTTTATCACGTTAACATTCACCAACTGAGTTTTAAAGGACTAATACCAAAACAGATGGTTTAAACCCAAACAGGCCAGCTTCAGTGATCAGAAATGACAATGACCAAGTTGAATTTATACTCATCACTAAGATGTTACCGTATCTCCCTAAATTGTGCATAATGTTCTTTTCATTTCAATATACTTTATAAATAACCTTATGAACCATCTTTAGGTGGATGCATTTTTTAAATTTGCCTACCTTTCCTCCAAAATGTATAGCAGAGCTTTGTCCCTTGATTTAATCAATAAAATTAAAATCAGCCATCTAACATTTATTTTGCAGGTTACAGACAGTTGTTTTAGCAGCACCTGCATAAAAGCCAAATAAAGCACATCCCCGAAATCCAAACGGAAAACTAATTTTCCCACCAGTCTGATTATTCTCAGGTAAAAGTGTGACCTTTCAAAGAGATGGAATCTTGCAAACTAAAGAGTTGACGTGGACTCTAAACATGCGACCGGCAATGACGACGCCGCAGAGGTACCCATTGGCTGAAAAAGTCCCTTTTTAAGCAGGGTTACTCCTAAAGGCCAAATAAAAGAGCTCTAGGAAGATCAGATCACCAAATGTGGTGCTGGGAAGCAATTTCCAAGAACAATGTACACACTCACATAGGATGAGTCTCTACGGTAAGAAAAACAAAGGACTTGGATTCAAGTAACAACAGTCCGTCACATACTCCAGTTATTCAAGCAATTACTGAGTAGCTGCTCTCTACCGGGCACGATAGTGAACGCTGATGGAATAAGACACGTGTCAAATCAGCACAATAAAGCGACAGCCATCAACCAAGTGTGAGAAGCATGAAGTGAAAACAGTCAATTCTACCTAGAAAAAAGAGCAACAGCTTTACAGAGGAAGTGATGTTGGTGCTAATGTTCTTTAAAAAGCTGGTTTGCCAAGTGAAGAAGAAAGAAAGGACCATTTAAACAGAAGAAATATGAGTGAAGTTTTGGCAGTATAAAAGCATATGGTAAATCCCAGAGAGTGCAAGTGGTTTGGCAGGGTCAGGCTGAGAAGAGGTCATTAGAGGTGACCCTGGCAGCAGAGGCAAGAACGGAGGCTACCGTCTGGGCAAGAGACGCTGCGAGTCTGAGCTGAGGCAACAGCTGTGGGGACAGAGAGAAAGGCACAGATCTGAGAAATGTGAAGGTGATAACATCTACACAGCTTAGTGACTGCAGAAGGATGGGAAGATAAGAAAATCCCCCATTTCCAGCTTATGTGACAGAGAGTGGTGGTGTCATTCACTGAGATAAAAAACCCAAGAGAAAGATTGAGAAAAAAGATAATTAGTTCAGTTGTGAGTCAAACATGTGACTTTAAACCAATCACTTAATACCTCAAGATCAAAATGGTTATAATATCACCTACCTTAAAGGTAGTGATGAATATTAAATATTATAGAATAATGGATGGGGGAAGGGTTATATTATTATTACTCTCTACCTATGACTCTGTGAAGGGACCACTAATAGTACCCCTTTTCCCTTTCTTTCTTTTAGTACAGATATTCCCCACCCTTGGGTCCTGCCAAGATTTAACTGAGGTATGTACAACCCAGCTGGAATCTACATTTCTCAGTGTTACTTACAACATGTTTCTAAGTACATATAATGAATGACACGCCAGGAAAAGTGATGTAAGCAACTTCCAGTTCTTTTATTTTTTACAATTTTATTTATACATTTTTAGAGAGAAGGGAAGACAGGGAGAGAAACATCGATGTGAGAGAGAAACAGCAACTGGCTGCTTCTCTCACATGCCCCAACCAGGGACTGAACCTGCAACCCAAGTATGTGCCCTGACTGGGAATCAGGGCCAGGACCTTTCACTTTGAGGGATGACGTCCAACCAACTGAGCCACACAGGTCAGGGCTCCAACTTTTTTTTTAAGGCAACTATGTGTCCTCTATATTCTCTCTTCTTCCTTCTCATGAACTAGAAGGTGGATATGTTAACAAGCTGTCTTTGAGCAAGCAGTCGAGGATACCATCTGGGAGAGCAACAGAATAAAAGGTGTCTGGATCCCTGGATGGGTTCATGGAGAATCTCTGCCCTACCTGGTTATAACAGACCCACCTCTTAACTTATGTAAGAGATAAACATCTATGTTATTTGAGCCACTGAAGTTTTGAGTCTCTCTGCTTCAGCAGCTGCACTGCACACTTTTTACCCTCCAAGCTTGTAAAAACCTGCAAGGTAACTATGTGAGACAAATTTCAAGGCCCTAAAAATCTACTAGATATCGGTAGTACCTTCAGGATCAGAGAGGGGAACACTCATGTGCACATGTGCACATGTGCACTCACAGATACAACGGGAGAAAAGAGCTGGACTGAGTGTGCCAAGTGAGCAGGTCCATAGCCAACTAAGCAAAACTAAAAATTCTAATTTTTCATCTCATACAATTTCCACATTGAAACAACTCTTAGCCCTGGCTGGTGTGACTCAGTGGATTAAGCACTGGCCTGCAAACCAAAGGGTCACCAGTTCGATTTCCAGTCTAGGGCACAGGCCTGGGTTATAGGCCAGGTCCCCAGTCGGGGGTGCACAAGAGAGAACCACACATTGATGTTTCTGTCCCTCTCTTTCTCTCTCCCTCTCCCTGTCTAAAAATAAATAAATGTTTTTTAAAAAAACCTCTTAAAAGATCCAATAATATGTAGTTATTACCTGACACTCAACTCTATAATCTAGAACAATGGAATCAATTATGACATTGGTAGGTGAAGAATAATTTACATGAACATAACCACCATGTCAGACTAATATAAGAAGAAGGGCTTAGGAATCCTCAAACATTTTAAATTATAATCATATACAAAAATAAGGCAGAGAAATATACCTGCAAAACCAAATAGGCTATGAGTATGACTGTATTAGAATATATCGCCTAGAAGCTACGTGAACCAAAGCTGGCTCCTCCCCAAGGACTTGGAGGAAAGCTATCAATGGAACCAGTTCCTTGATCTGTTTACTATTAGGATGCTCCTATCAAAAGCCACATTTTTTTTTCTTTTCTCTTTCTTCCCTTCTTTCTTTCACCTTTTTTTTCTTTCGTCTTTTTTTTTCTTTCATCTATCTAATTTATTTATTTGCATGATAAATGAGCCAAAACACTTTAGCTTGTGGCTTTGGCCATGTGACACCCCTTTAGATCAATATCTGGCTTCAAAATTGCCAAAGTAAGAAAACAGTTTGCAAAAGAAAGAGTGCTGTGGCAAAAACAGAGAAACCTAGCTTCCAGTCCCAAATTTCCCCACCTTCAAACTGTGTGACCTTGAGCAAATCAATTGGTTTCCCTGGGTTTCCAGTTCCTTACCTGTAACGCAGGAGAAGGGGAGAGTAAAGCATACAATGAGCTCCTCCAGAGCCACTGAGTTCCCAAGTTTGTAAATCTTCTCATGATATACTGGGTTGGCCAAAGAGCTCATTTGGTTTTTTTCCGATGGATGGCTCTAGTAACGCCTACTTATCTTCATCTTCATCCAAAACAATTTTCTGAGATTGTATTGTGACAGGTGTCATATCAGAGTGCATTTTAAAAAAATAAAAATTGGTGAATTTTTGTGTAGTTACTTTAATATTGAAGACGAGTGATAATATGTAACATTTTTGGCATATTGTGCTTTATTAATTCAAGAAAAGTAAAAATGGAACTCAAAAACAAAACAAGATTTATGCAGTATATGGAGGAGGTGCTATGACTGATTGAACACGTCAAAAGTGGTTTATGAAGTTTCGTGCTGGAGATTGCTCTCGCTGGATGATGCTCTGCAGTCAGGTAGACCAGTGAAGTTGACGGCAATCAAATTGAAACATTAACTGAGAACAAGCAATGTTCTACCACGTGGGAGATAGCCAACATAGTCAAGATACCCAAATCAATAGTTATTAGTGGAAATTAAAAATGTGTCTTTTGCCCTGCCTGGTGTGGCTCAGTGGATTGAGCGCAGACTGTGAACCAAAGGATCGCGGTTCAATTCCCAGTCAGGGCACATGCCTGGGTTGCAGGCCAGTTCCCAGCAGGGGACGCACAAGAGGCAACCATGCATTGATATTTCTCTCCCACTCTTCTTCCCTTACCTTCTAAAGATAAATAAATAAAATCTTAAAAAAGAAGAAAAGAAAAGAAAAATGTGTCTTTTATTTTACAGAAAAAACATAATGGACTTTTTGGCCTATCCAATACTACTGAGTTAGCCTCCTATTACTTTAATGTCTTTCAATGTAAAGTATTTTGGTATAAAAAAGATAATTCATAATATAGCATCATTTCAATTTATTTAAAATACATACTTTAAGCAAAAAAAATCCTAGAAAACTAACTTGTCACTGTCATATCTTCTTCACAGAAATACAAAAAATATCTGACAAGACAATCAAAGAGTCCAATACAATTAAGTTTACCCAGACATCCCAAAAATTGCTTCCTCAAGTCTTACAAATGCATAACTGCAAAATCCCTCCCTCATATGAAGGCAGTTACCATTTACTGGCTCAACTACATTAAATGCCACTATAGTGGTACTGTAACTGTCACACATAATCCAATAGTGACCAAGTATGAAGCAATCAGGAGAAAGCATAGGATATAAAACTAGTATCACTCTTTAATAACACCAGACTGAGCAAGAGAGAGAGTGACAGCAAGTCAGTGACCCAATCTTCTCTCAAGGAGTTCTCACAGTCTGTCCACCAGGGAATTTTGCTCTGGTGTTTGGTGGGGGGGGAGGCACATAGATTTTTTTTTTAAGGTTGCCTCTTATCTTCAGTTCGTCTACAAAAAGGAATCTATTTTCCACATCGAAAAAGATTGTGTATTCCTAAGAAAATAGACACGTAGCTCACCAACAGTTACAGCGTGATAGAGGGGGAAAATACAGGACCTGGAGTCAAGGGACCTGGGACTGGGAGGCCCGAGTCTGCCACCCAGCGAGTGTACGACCCTGTATAATCAGTTCACTTCACTTTCACTCACCAGTAAAATGGACACAACATAACATCTGCTTCATGGAGTTTTAAGATTCAAATAAGATAGATAATAACTCGTGTTTTATATAAACCTATGTATTCTTACAAATGATTTCTAAGAAAATGCAGTGTGGAGGTTAAGTAGGTAGGCTCTGAAGCCAGGCTGCTTGGGTACCAATCACAGATGCATCCCTTCAGTAGCTGTGAGACTGAGCAAGTGACTTCCTTTTGTGAGTCTTAGTTTTTTCTTCTATAAAATGGGCACAATGAGAATTCAAACAAATATTGCACTTGGCACAATCCCTGACACAGTGTTTGCTAGCATCACCATCGTTATTAGCTTGGTGCCGAATACAGTGAACACAAAGATGAAAAAAAATACATGGTCCCGTCCAAAAGACCTAACGGTCTAATGCAAAATAACAGATTGGTAAAAAAAAACACTTTTAAATAATATAAATTATGAAGAAAGAACTACACAGCTATCAGTTGACATTATTATACATGAAGTTGATATGATGAAGCAACTCAGACTGATTCTGAATGGGGCCTATGGAAATCCAACTGCTACCTAATTACTGCAACACTGTCGTACTAGAAGACAAAAGGGGCAGAAAAAACATAACAGTATTCTTATAACCGAAGAAAATGGAGACTTTGAAAATGTCCTGTACAACTATTCTACCTCAATACTCAATAGAGAAGGCAATAATCCAGGTTACATAATGCAATTACGTGTAGTAAAGAAAAACCAACATCCCCCTGAAAGAAAAAATGAGTAAGACTAGCGTAGTACCAAAGCTCAGGGCCACAAGGCTTCTTCACATGAAAAAAGATCTAACCAATACACTGCAGCATTCAGATACATCAATAAGTAAACACATTAAAAATTATGGTTGATGTTTCACTTAGGGAAAATACCACCTGCATTATTGAAACGCTGCGAACGAACAAATTCAGACCCCTGCCTGCCACCCACCTGCACCTCTTTAAATGCAAACATGCCTAGCATTTTTCAATTTACTTTTTTCAGCATTTTTCAATTTAAAAAACACTTTCACATCCATTATCTTGTGTGATCCTCACAACAGAGAGAAGATCAGTTCTCATTATCCCAATTCCAAGTCTCACCCAGAGAAAATCAGTGGTCCCAAGAAACTCCGCTACTAAGGAGGAAAGCTGGAACTTTTACCAAGTTTGTGTGGTAAGAAATCCAATGCCCTTTGCACATACGCACTCAGTTTTCTGACCGTGAGAGTGTGAACAACGAACAATCTGCCTAAATGTCCCTTAAAACAAGTACCTAGTTGGGTCAGTGAGTTCCTAAAGAAAAAAAAACTCAGTCAATTTAACAGCATCAACATGAAGTGCAACATGATGGCCCTGGAAGTTGGCCATCTTTTAGTCCCATGGCCAATGATGAAAGAAGGATCAAACTATCTAAACGGTTCATTAGGAGTAGAGTTAGAGGAAGGAAATCAACATTTACTGATCCCCATACACAGAACAAGGCATATATGAGGCACCGTCACATACATTAATCCTAACGCCCCTGTACAGTGGGTATTGTATTCCCATTTTGCAGATAAGCAAAATAAAATTTATCCAAGGGCAAAGGGTTATCCAATGAAAGTTAAAGAGTTCCATTCAAGATCACCCAATAAGTGGCAGTGTCGAGATTTTGAAACCCAGTCCCCAACTCCAAACCTAGGCTATTTCTGTGACTATACCATGCTTTAGTTCCTTTAAAAGAATTCTTAAAACCACACATGTCTGAAATGCCTTTAACTTTGGTAAGATACTCAAAATATTCCATGCACCTACTGCTATAATATAAGACTAGATGACATAAAGAATAATCAGATATGAGGCCTGTCCAGAAAAAGTCCAGCTATTGTTAATATAACACGAACCATTTGCATGACATCGATGTAACCTGGTGCCCAGCAGAGTGGACTGGAATGCGCATGCATGAACAATGACAACCTCACTGTACTAGTCAGTTGAGGTGGTAGATGCTGCTGAGTGAGCCTGTGTACTGTGTGGCCGTTGCAGTCAAAATGACTGAGCAAGGAGAGTGACAAATCTGCACTAAATTTTGCATTAAGTTTGAATATTCCTCTGTGAAAACT
>PVKM010016550.1:0-26725 GCA_004027735.1 Carollia perspicillata
GAATTACAGCTCCTGGGCAGCTCCTTCGCTTCTTCACGAGGTAAGCACACCTGGAGGGGTATCAGGTAAGTGCAGAGAAGATGGAGGAGAAGGGAACCCTTCTTTGTGTTCGCAGGCAGAATCATCAGTATCTTCAGTAAGTCCTTTTAAATATATTGGATATGCAAAGAAAGAAAAACAATGAAAACAAAAACTAAGCAAACAACTAGAACAAGAACAGAATCAGAGAAATGGACATCACATGAGGGTTTTCAGTGGGGAGGGGGAAGGGAGGACTGGGGGGAAATGGTATAAGGAAGAAGAAGCATAATTGGTAGACATTAATTAGATGGGGAGAGCTCAAGAATGGTACAGGAAACAGAGAAATCAAAGAACTTTTATGTACAACCCATGGACATGAACTAAGGCAGGGAAGAAAGCGGAGGGTTGGGGGTGCAGGGTGGAGGGGGGATATAGAGGGGAAAATTGGGAAAACTGTAATAGCATAATTAATGAAGTATACTTTAAAATATATTTGATATGCAAAAGTACATCATTTTAAGCACATCTCTGAAATGTAAATAATATTAAACTTTAAGATCACAGTATTTGAAATCCAAATGCCCTATGGTCAAAAATGTTCCAAAGCTTACTGAATGCTTGATGTTGGGGAACCTATTTAATATACTGGAGTCCTGGTTTTATCATTAATAAAGTGGGCAAAATTACAGTTGCTAATGGAATTCTCATAAGGATAATAGATAGGATAGCTTCTATAAAGTGACTAATGTAGAGCCTTACATACAAGAGGTACTGATCAAATGGAACCAATTTTTTTTACCTTATTTCATAGAAATTTATATATATGGATATGTATGTATGTACTTATATGATCTACATTGTTTTCATTAAAATTTTAAAATTTAGAAATGAGCACTATTACTCCGAAGCACTCCTCTGCCGGGAATAATCTTGACTGGTGCTGGTGATCGCTGTTTCTGCTTTCGGACAATTTTGTTACACTTAACAATATGGTGGGGACACAGAAAAATCTGTCGGCTATTCTGCCCTGTCACTGGGACTTCTTTTACTCTCTCTTCTGAAAACCTAAGATGAAATCTACGCGAAATCATCCAAGAGGAGAGACACCAGCGGTCGCCAGTGCTGGCGCGGGCGCTCCACACGTCTCCTCCTCAAGGCAGTTGATGTGAACTCATCCACAACGAAGGGCTTAAATAACATGCTCTCTTAGAGTGGCAAAACAGAATGTATTTGCAGTAAGGCCAACTCATATCGTAGGTTCTAATCTATTTGGTTTTTATTTTCCACTGGAAACCACTACGAAGGGCTAATGGCCTCTCCCATCTTGGCCAGGACGTGCAGATTTTGTGGGTTGTGTTCAGGGTGCAGAGTCTCACCATGCTCTCCAGTAAGGAAAAGCCTTGGAGACAGCCAGTGTTGCAAAGGCTTACAGCAAATTATTTTCCACTTAGTGGTCCTAATATTTTAGGTTCAGGAAACCAATTAATATAGTTTACTGGTAAAGAAAAGGAATTAGGTTGGATTAGATACAAATTCAGGGCAATTTTCTCTCTTCTGCGGGTGGTGAAAAAGATTTTAAAAAATAAGCTTAAACTGTGGCTACTAACATATCCGTAAACCACCCCCATACTATGTAAATTTTCTGAGGCCTTAATTCTGATAAGGATCTGGTAAATGTTATGAGATGTTTAATACTCTATTGTTTTTATTCAGAACCTAAATTAGGATTAATATTTTTAGGATTTTTGTTTTCATTTTTCACTTAAGTAAGGCTTATTGGACTTGGAATGTTTCTGACAACTGTATCTTTTAAAGATCTGTAAAAGACCTTTTACCTCACTCCCTCCTAAAAAGATATTTCATTAGAAGTAGGAATTACTAAGAATACCCAAATAAAAGCCATATAATTTTACCTTTATTGTTTCAAAGATCAAGTGACTTGAAAATAGGCGTATTTTTTTCACAACACAGTGTGAAGGCTGTGACATGGACTGGGACCCATTTTCTACACGGTGGGCCTGAAATTCTAGCAGGTTCATTCCTGACCTCTGTTGCCTCTGAAAATACACGCAAACATGCCACACGG
This sequence comes from Carollia perspicillata, assembly GCA_004027735.1. Lineage (NCBI taxonomy): Eukaryota > Metazoa > Chordata > Mammalia > Chiroptera > Phyllostomidae > Carollia > Carollia perspicillata. The sequence goes on from PVKM010016550.1 coordinate 2,108, forward strand.
GCAAAGCAGAGAGCAGAAGCAGAGATGAGAGGACAGCTTTATTACTTGTCACGTCAATGCCTTCTCTACCCTCCTAGGTGCTCTTTCTCTTTTATAAAGTAACATTTTATTCCTTCAATAATATGAATTAGCATTTATACAGCATAAACTATATAAAATATTGCAAATTTCCAGCTCATTTCTCTGAAATGATTTACTCATTTCATGCTCCCAGACCGAAAATACCCACACTACAGGGCAACAGGTGCTTCAAAGTGCCTTGAGAAAAACACATCCATCATAGTGCCATTATGTGTTATCTGCACATTATTTATTGACTTTCTAGCCTTGTCCTAAGGTAGAGTAAGCACCTGCAAGCCATGGTAATGGTTTTCACAGGATGCTTCCACCTTCTAGGCCATTTCCATCAAAGCATTGGAGATTTGTGGCTTGACATCCTTTATATACTTTGTATAGAGCACACTCTTCAGCTAATATAAAAATAAAGAAAGCTACATAAACTCATTTTCTTCACTCTTTCTCCCACATCTAAATATGTGTGTTGCAATAATATCTCTCCATTTTGGAGGTGTGCCCTCTCGTCCTCCTGCCACTTACACCTTTGTGCTTCTCTAGTACCAGGTTGGATCACCACATACTATGTATTTTCTCAAAGCATCACACTTACAGAAAGACCCATGCCATAAAATTCTATGCAGATTTTCCTAATGAAAAATTTCAGTGTGGCAACAACCCTTAAAATTTCTCATTTTCTTCATCAAATATATGGTTTTGTAATTTTACATGGGGTGGGGGGTGCAGCATGAAGAAGGTAAGGCTATTATAAATGGATTATAAAATAATTCTCTAGGGTAATTAAAAATCCATATTTTTCCTTCCTTATAGAAGTTTTTTTTTCTTGCATTGAACACTTAGAAAAAGGTGCTTTAGTATAAATAGGGTCTTTGGCTTTAGTTCTAAGAGCTGATGTAAACTACAAAGATTTTTTTCTTTTTCAAAAAGCCAGTGCGATAAAAGGGTTGATGGAGCCAACTATTGTTGAGTGATGATGACATGAGGCACAGCTGTGAACTAGATGGTTAGGTATTTCTTGTTTTGTCCTTTTTCTTTTTCAAAGTATGAGCATCTACTTATTCCATTTTTTACTAGTTAGGAAATGTCAATAGGCTGTTATTTGGCAAGGATGACTGCAGATCTTGCCCAGTATAGTTTGGTTCCAAATGGTATTCTTAATGTCCATTGCACAAGGCCATGGAGGGGGATACTGAAAAAATATAGAGGAAGTGGTCAATATTCTTAAGAAGCAGTCAAGAATTATACCAGGCTTTTTTCTTAGTGGCTGTTGTCAAAAAGCCTAATAAATTAGCATGAGCAAATGCACATGATTAAATAGTTCTTGTAACCCAAATGCAGTCCTCCAACACACACAGTTGGCCTTAGGGATGATGGAGACATGGAGGCATTCACCTTTTGAGAGTCTCTTCCTCTTTGTGTGGGTTGGATTTAATTTTACTGATGAAAATGGATTTTCTCCATGTGTGGTAGGAATTCCAGACTTAGATTCCTCCAGCTTAATAATCTGAGAAGAAAGTAGTTCTTTCTCTTCTAAGTCTAGTTAGTAAATTCTCTGGTGCTAGAAGTTTTCTGAGCCAGTTCCTCCTGAGGATATATATTAGAAATAATATTGCTATGAGAAATGTGCAATATCTTACTGCCTGTGTTTTCTGTAAGAATTTTTATGGTTTTCAGTCTAACATTTAAGTTTTTAATCTATTTTAAGTTTATCCTTGTGTATGGTATAAGCAGGTGGTCTAATTTCATTTTCCCCCAAACCATTTGTTGAATAGACTATCTTTACCCCATTGTATATTCTTACCTCCTTTGTCAAATATTAATTGATCATAAAGATGTGGATTTATTTCTGGGTTCTCTGTTCTGTTCCAGTGATCTACATGTCCATTTTGTGCCAGTACCATGTTGTTTTGATTACTATGGCCTTATAGTATATTTTGATATCAGGTAGCATGATTCTGCCAACTTCATTCTTCTTTCTCAAGATCACTGTGGCTATTCAGGGTCTTTTGTGGTTTCATATAAACTTTTTAAATATTTATTCTAGTTCTATGAAATATGGCATTGGTATCTTGATTAGAATTGCATTGGTTCTATAGATTGCTTTGGGTGGCATGGACATTTTAATGATGTTAATTCTTTTTATCCATTAACACAGTATAATCTTCCGGTTATTTGTACCTTCTTCAATTTCTTTTTTTCAGTGCCATAATTTTCTAAGTACAGATCTTTTAATTATTGGTTAAATTAATCCCTAGGGATTTTACTTTTTTCATGTAATTGTAAATGAGATTATTTCCTTAGCTTTCCTTTGTGATAGTTTATTATTGGTGTCTAAAAATGCAACTTATTTCTGGATATATATTTTGTATACTGCTATTTTACTGAATTCATTCATCAGTTCTAGTAGTTTTTTGGTGGAATATTTATGGTTCTCTATATTCAGTATCATGTCATCTGCAAATACGACAGTTTTATTTTTTCTTTTCCAGTTTGAATGCCTTTTATTTCTTTGTCTTGTCTGATTTCTGTGGCTAGGACTTCCAGTACTCTGTTGAATAAGAGTGGTAAAAGAGAATATCCCTGTCTTGTTTGTGAACTTAAGTGCTTTTATTTTTTGCCCATTGAGTAATATGTTGGCTATGGGTTTGTTGTATATAGCCTTTATAATGTTGAGGTATGTTTCCTCTATTTCCATTTTGCTAGAGCTTTTATCATAAACAGGTGCTGGATATTTTATCAAATGTTTTTTCTGCATCTATTAATATGGCCATGTGATTTTTATTCTTCATTTTGTTTATGTGCTGTATCACATGTATTGATTTATGAAAGCTGTACTTACCTTGCAACCTCAGAATAAGTTCCACTTGATCATGATGTGTGATCTTTTTAATGTACTACTGGACCCAGTTTAACCCATGCAAGGAACATCCCTGGAGCACCCAGCTCAGGCAATGAAGGAGATTACACCACTGGGTCCCATAGGACACCTACTGTATGAGGCCACCCAACTAAGACTTAGAGTATAGTAGATCTACCTAATACATAGAAACATACACAAAGAGGCAGCCAAAATTGGGATACAAAGAAACATTCTCAAATGAAAGAACAGAAGGCACTCCAGAAAAAGCGCTAAATGAAATAGAGGCAAGCAATTTATCAGATATAGGGATCAAAAAGAGTAGTTAAAAAGATGCTCAAAGAAGATAATGAAAACTACAACAGAATGAAAAAAGACATAGGACATAGAAACCATAAAAAAGAACCAGTCAGAAATAAAGAGTATAATATTGGAAATGAAAAATACACTAGAAGGAATAAACAGTAGGTTGGATTAAGCAGAGGATCAAATCAGTGATTTGTAAGAAGAGGTAGCAGAAAACACCCAACCAAAGCAACAGAAAGAACAAAGAATTTTAAAAATATGAGGATAATTTAAAGCACCTTTGGGATAACCTGAAGTGTAGCAATATCTCCATCACAGGGCTACAAGAAGGAGAAGAGACAGAGAGCAAGGGATCAAAAGCCTATTTGAAGAAATAATGACTAAAAACTTCCAACAGTGTGGTGGTTGCTGGGGGAGGAGGCTATAAGGGGACTAACTGGTAATGGGGGAAAATGTAATAAAGATTAAACAAAAAAATAAAAACTTCCCTAACGTGGTGGAAGAAAGTAGACACACAAGTACTGGAAGCACAGTGTTTCAAACAAGATAAACCTACACTAAGACACATCATAATTAAATGACAAAGGTTAAAGACAAAGGGAGAATCTTAAAATCGGCAAGAGGAAGACAGTTACCTACAAGGGTGCTCCCATAGGTCTGTCAGCTGATTTCTCAACAGATACATTTCAGGCCAGAGAGGTTGGCATGAAATATTGAAAGTGATGAAAAGCAAGAACGTACAACCAAGACTACTATACCCAGCTAGTCTATTATTTAAAAGATATAGAGCTTCACAAACAAACAAAAACAAACAAAAAACTAAAACAGTTTGTTACCAACAAACCAGTATTATAAGAAATGTTAAAGAGGCTTACTTAAGAAGAAGAGAGAACAGACATATGGCCAAGATAGAGGCGTAGGTGGAAATACTGTGCCTCCTCGCACAAAAATTAAGGACAACAAAGATTTAGAAACAAAAACACAACCAGGACAGACAGAAAATTAAACTGTATGGAAGTCCAACAACCATTCATCCAGACCGGTAAGAGGGGCAGAGTAGGTGGCCAGCAGAGAGGGGTCGTGGTAGGAGAAGGTGGTGGCAGGAGAAGGTGGTGGCTGGCAGACCTGGGCATAGGGAGGAAACGAGCAGACCCAGTGAGGCACACAAGGCAGTTGGCTGACCATGGTCACACATTTGCATGCAAATAAGCCAGGCAAAAATGGGCAATGAGACAGACCATGCAACCCAGGGCCTCAGTGATGGGAAATAAAGCCTAAAAGCACCGACAGAAAACATGTGGGGGTTGAGGCAGCGGGAGGGATTCCCAGCCTCACAAGAGAATTTGTTGGAGAGACCCACAGGGTCCTAGAACATACACAAGCCCAGCCACCTGGGAACCAGCATCAGAAGGGCCCAATTTGCTTGTGGGAAGTGGCAGAGGAGACTGAAATCTGAGAGAGAGCTGAGCAAGCGCCTTTGTCCCCTCTCTGACCCCGCTCCCACATACAGCAACTGGGTTGCCCCACTCCAGTGAACACCTAAGGCTCCATCCCTCATATGTAACAGGTGTGACCACACCAAAAAATTATGGCCCAAACAGAAGAATAAATCAAAGCCCCAAAGCCAATACTTTTAAGCAACCAAGAAATAGCCAACCTATCAGATGCACAGTTCAAAACACTGGTGATCAGGATAGGAACAGAACTGGTTGATTTTGGTCGCAAATTAGATAAACAAATGAAGGCTACACTAAGTGAAATGAAGGAAAATGCACAGGGAACCAATAGTGATGGAAAGAAAACTGGGATTCAAATCAATGGAGTGGACCAGAAGGAAGGAACAAACAACCAAATGGAAAAGAATGAAGAAACAAGAATTTTAAAAAATGAGAAGAGGCTTAAGAACCTCCAGGACATCTTTAAGTGTTCTGATATCTGAATTATAGGGGTACCAGAAGGGGAAGAGGAAGAGCTACAAGTGGAAAACTTATTTGAATGAATAATAAAGGAGAACTTCCCCAATCTGGCAAAGGAAATATACTTCCAGGAAGTCCAGGAAGCTCAGAGAGTCCCAAAGAAGTTGGACCCAAGGAGGAACACACCAAGGCACATCATAATTACATTAGCCAAGATTACAATTAAGGAGAGAATTCTAAAAAGCTACAAGAGATAAGGGGACAGTCACCTACAAAGGAGTTCCTATCAGACTGTCAGCTGATTTCTCAAAAGAGACTTTACAGGCAAGAAGGGGCTGGAAAGAAGTATTCCAAGTCATGAAAGGCAAGAACCTATATCCAAGATTGTTCTATCCAGCAAAGCTTTCATTTAGAATGGAAGGGCAGATAAAGCACTTCTCAGATAAGGTCAAGTTCAAGGAGTTCATCATCACCAGGCCCTTATTATATGAAATTTTAAAGGGACTTATCTAAGAAAAAGAAGATAGAAAACATGTACAGCAAAATGGCAGGACACTCACAATTATTAACACCTAAACAAACACCTAAAACAAAACAAAAATAAACTAAGCAAACAACTAGAACAGGAACAGCACCAGAGAAATGAGGATTACATGGAGGGTTATCAAGAGGGGAGTGGGAGGAGGAGAGAGGGGGAGAAGGTACAGAGAATAAGTAGCATAGACATTGGGGAGAAAATAGATAGGGAGAGGGTAAGAGTAGTGTGGGAAATGTAGAAGCTAAAGAACTTATGACACATGGACAAGAACTAAAGGGGGGAATGTGGGTGGGAGGGGGTGTGCAGGGTGGAGGGGAATGAAGTGGGGGAAATGGGACAACTGTAATGGCATAATCAATAAAACATATTATAAAAAAGAAGAGACAACAGCAACAACAGAGGACATAGTGAAAAGAATATAATGGCAGTATATATGTACCTATCAATAATTGCTTTAAAAGTAAATGGCTTAAATGCTTTAATAAAAATACATAAGGCAGTTGAATGGTTAAGAAATAAAACCCATATGGGAGACACACACAGATTAAAACTAAAGAGTTGAAAAAAGATATTTCATTCAAATGGAAGTGATAAAAAGCTGGAGTAGTAATACTTATATTTGACAAAATATTCTTCAAAACAAAGGCTAGAGTAAGAGGCAAAGAAGGAGACTATATAATAATAAAGGAGCAGTCAAAAAAGAAGATATAATCCTTGTAAGTATTTATGCACCTAACATAGGAGCACCTGAATATATAAAGCAAAACTTTTTTTAAGGATTTTATTTTTTGTCCTGACTTGTGTGGATCAGTGGATTGAGTGCTGGCCTGCAAACCACAGGGTCACCAGTTTACCTCCCAGTCAGGGAATATATTCCTGAGTCCTGGATTCCCAGTCAGGGCATATGCCCAGTAGGTGGTGCACGAGAGGCAGCCACACATTGATGTTTCTCTTTCTCTCTTTCTTCTTTCTCTAAAAATAAAATAAATAAAATTTTTAAGAGAGAGGAGAAAGAGAGGGAGAGAAACATCAATGTATAAGAGATACATCAATCGGTTGCCTCTTGCACACCTCCATCTGAGGATGTAGCCACAATCCAGGAATGTGCCCTGGCTGGGACTTGAACCAGCGACCTATCAGTTCTTAGGTCAGCACTCCATCTACTGAACCACACGAGCCAGGGCATGCATATAAAGCAAATTGTGATGGACATAAAGGAAGAGATCAACAATTATACACTCATAATATGGTATTTTAACACTCCAATGACATCAGTGAATAGATCGTCCAGACAGAAAATCAACAAGGAAACAGTAGCTTTAAATGAAACACTAGATCAGATGGATTTCATCGATATTTTCAGAGCATTTCACTGCAGAGCAGTAGAATATACATTCTTTTCAAATGTACATAAAATATTTTCTGGCTAGACCACATGTTAGGACACAAAGTAAGTCTCAATAATGGTAAGATGACAGAAATCATATCAAGTATTTTCTCTGACCATGTGGTATGAAATTAGAAATCAATTTAAAAAAACTAAACAACACACAAAAGGCATGGAGGCGAAATAACATGTTACTAAGCAATGAATGGGTTAACAATGAGATCAAGGAAGAAATCAGATGATACCTTGAAACAAACAAAAATGAGGAACAACAACCAAAAATCTCTGGGACACAGTAAAAGGAGTCTTATGAGGGATATTCATAGCATTATAGGCTTATCTCAAGAAACAAGAAAAATCTCAAATATACAATATAACTTTACACTTAAAGAAACTTGATAAAGAAAAACAAACAAAGCCCAAAGTGAGCAGAAGGAAGGAAATAATAAAGATCAGAGCATAAATAAATAAAATTGCATCTAGAAAATACAAAAGATCTTTGAAAAGATACACAATATTGACAAACATTTAATCACAATCATCAAGAAAAAAAGAGAGAGAACACAAATAAAATCAGAAATGAAAGAGAAGTAACAACTGACACCAAAGAAGTACAAAGAATTGTAAGGAAATATTATGAACAGCTACATGCCAAACAAATTGGACAATCTGGAAGAAATGGATATATTCCTAGAAACATACAATCTTCCAAAACTGAGTCAGGAAGAAACAGAAAATCTGAATAGACAGATTACAACTAATGAAATTGAGGCATTATTTAAAGCAAACAATAAAATAAATAAACAAAAGTCCTGGACCTGATGGCTTCGCAGTTGAATTTTAAGAACTAGCACTCTAAGAACTAACACCTCTCCTCACACTACTCCAAAAAATTCAAAAGGAGCAAAGACTCCCAAGCTCATTTTACAAGGCCAGTATTATCCAAAGTCCAAAATCAGAATTTTCTCTCTACAAAGAAAAAAAAGTTATAGGCCAATATTCCTGCTGAACATAGATGCTTAATTCCTCAACAAAATATTCCTCAGGTTTATGTGAGTGATAGCTAATCAATACTTGTAATAGTCTTGAAAATATAAAGTGTTCTATAAATATTAAATGGCTAGGTGCATATCCTTTTTGTGAAAACAACAGGATTATTAAAATTTGAAAAATTGATGTTCAATTTCTATTCCTTCACAATGGGAATGACCATGTTCCAAATAGAGAATTCCAGAATATTTTTAAAATATACCTTAACATATAAAAGTTTGGTTTTATACTCATATACATGATTTCTGAGGCATTTAATCAATACAAAATAAAAAATATGCTATGCGTATTTATAATAATACTGGTATAAATTTCAAAGAGCCTACATGTTTATTACTCTAATTGAATTACAGAATTGTAGATTAGGAAGAAACCTTAGCTAACATGTAGTGTAGTTCCATTCTCCTTTTTCTTTCTTTCTTTTTTTTTTAACCAAATTTGTGATCTGAGAGGCTCAATAAATTTATATTACACAGCTAATACATCTGATACTCCCATAAGTCCTCTGAGGTAACTAGGGGATTTTATTTATCTTCATTTTTCTAAATAATTTATCTCATTCAAAATATATGGAGGTTTTGGAGAAAAGTCTCAGTTTGGGATTAAGAAACAGAGTCAGGTGAACTGGCTTGAATGTAGAGTTGTGCACAGAATTGGCAGAGGAAGCCCAGGTTTTCTGTCTTAGTTATTCTTTCCATTCTACCTCACTACAATTAATCCTTCCTGTCATATTAGGCTTCCAAATTAGGGTCTAAACTGCCGTTTAGGCTTTTATCACGTATCTTGGGGCTGGTAGAGTTTGACAGGATAAACAAATGACTGGCTTTGTCTGGCCTGGCACTGGGAGAGTTAGATCCCTCAGCTGTTGGGAAACGACTCCCCGTTTTTAACCAGGGAGGTGGAGAGCAGCAGCTTGATTTAAAGAGAACGGGGCATGTAGGTGAAGGACGATTGGATTCCTTGAGGTAGTGCTTAAAGTTCCTGGCCCCATTCTCTTCGATATTGTCTGTGACCTAAAGGGAAAGGAGGTAAGAGAAACCAGCTACAAACAGCAGCAATAATAACCAGCTACAGCAGCTACAGATAGCGCGTGATTTCTCTGTGAAGACAAGAGGACCGTAGCATAGAATCTAAATCTGTTCTGTAAAGCATGTTTCCTTCTGTCTCCTAGATGTAGAGTGTATTAGAAAGGAAAGTTGATTGGCCAGAGTAGACAAGAGAAAAGCATTTTGCTGGGGTATGTGAATCGCTCAGTGGTTGATAGTGAGTCCGCACACCACTGAGTCCTCTCAGCATGGATTGGCAGGCTTCAGAAACCATGAGTGTACATCACAGATGGGATTCATACAGTGGGAGAAGTGAGAGCGTACGGGAAAACAGGAAAGGGAAATGTGTGGACTATAATGCAGGCCACCCCACCTACTGACACACACTTTGACATAAAGGGAGAGGTCTTGAAGGACTGCAGTCCTAATGGTTTAGCTGGCGGAAGGAACTCAGGCTCACAGCTTCTCAACCTGTGCACAGCCACGGGGCGCTGGCAACCTGTTACACCTCTAGGGGTGCTGATGTGGGTGATATGTTGATGCCGAAAATGGCGACAAAATAAGTTTTATTCTCAGTTATCGGCAGAAATGTAATTTAACCTAAAATCATTTAAAAACCCTAACCATTGTCATCTTTTTCTAGCATGTTGTGAGATGGGCACTGGGGAAGTGAAGGTGGTTTAATTTCCTCGGTAAACTATACCAGCCCCCCTTCCTTTGCAGGAAATCTTACTCCTTGCTGACCTTTCCAACAATTACTTCTAACTTCTTGAGTCATTCATATCCTTCTGTGTAAGGCCCCTGGACATAGATGGTCTGCACTTGCAGGTAGGACAGGAGGGTAAGGAATTGATGTAAAAGACTGGAGCACGATTGATCTACTTTATACCCAGAGTAAACTACTAGTGAGATAGCGTGAGAGTCCAGCCCTGAAGAAAGTAGATGGTATAGGCTTATAATTTTATTTATTCACGGCGTTTCCAAATTTTTGAGTTTTTGTTGTTTTTTTCATAAATGCAAGTGAAGAACAGAATATTCCCACTTGCAAGCTTACAGGTATGCTTCCTTACTATTGTGCTTCCCGCTTCTGGCTGCCTTTCTGACCCACCTGTCCTATAGAAACATATTTAAGGCCATAATCAGGATAATGAATGTTAAGAAAAGAAATATTGTTTCATTAAGAAACATTATTAATTATAACTCTCCTTTATTTATCACTGCACACTCTATATAAAATATCTTTATTATTAAGTGACTAGTTAGTTTTCAGTAACTTTGATAGAAAATGTAATTATATTTTATATCATGGAGATATATTTTCACATATGCATATTCACACAACATATACTCCAACTCTGTATATCAAAACTTTGTGCACACTTTTCAAAATCTCTATCCTCATTGGGAGAGCCATGCTTCTGGAACAAATATAATCTCCAATTTCTATACCCCATTAAAGTCCTGTAGGGCCATCAAAAACCTGTGTGTGCTGCAGTTGCTAAAGGTATCCTAGGACTGTTTAAATTAAACTTGTTGGTACTTGGTGAAAAAAAATAACACAAATTTAAATCACATAGTCATTGTGCATCTTAAAGAAAAGCTTTTTTAATATGAAAATAATTCTAGCAAAATATCCTGAATACTAACGTGATTAACAGCACACAGCGATCTTCAGAAGACTTAGCATTCTATGCTGCACTTGCCATCCAAAGAGTAGGCACCTAACATGTTAGACACTTTGTGTCTTACTGTGAGGTACTGTGTGATATGGTTTGACTCATATTTTAGCTGAATCCATGCCATTGTGCCATGCATTTAAGTGTCTTCTATCCTGCATGTGTCTCAGTTGCAAATAATTCTGCCACACACGGATTCAAATACTTCCAGATCTGACCCAATCCAACTTTCTGAGAGACCTCCCAATGTCTCTCATTGGCTGCCCTGGTCCCCACAATTTCAATCATTAAACTCATTTGTTTAAAATAAGCTGAACTTGCCCTGGCTGGTGTGATTCAGTTGGTTGGGCATCATCCCACAAACTGAAAGGTAGCAGGTTCGATTTTTGGTCAGGGCACACGTCTGGGTTGGGGGCCAGGTTCCCAGTTGGGAGTGTGCAAGAGGCAACTGATCAATGTTTGTTACCCACGTCAATGCTTCTCTTCCTCTTTTCCTCCCTCCCCACCCCTCTCTCTAAAAATAGATAAATAAAATCTTTAAAAAATAAAATAAGCTGAATTTTCCTTTTAAATTATGGATATATTATCTGGAAAGGGTAGGGCTACACATTAACATCTTAAACTCATTACTGATATGGGATTATTCCATGTATGGGCAACCCCCACTCCTTCCCCCCCGGCTTCACGTGACCCTTTCTATGAAGCATTGGAGTGGTAGTTTTCACCCAGTGCTCAGGAGGTATGCAAACCTTGACAGGAAGAAGACGAGAACAAGTAGGGAAGTTTTAGCCCACAGGTACCTGCTGAGGGAAGGTACTAAGTACCAAGTTGGGTACTAAGGAGCAAAACCCCAAACAGCTGTGTGGACAGCGTGAAAATACCAAGTGCCTGACAAAGGAGCCCCAGGTGGATTGGGCAGGGAGAGGGATATGCCAAAAGCAGACTGGACCTACTTCATGGGTTTGAGCTTCCTTTCAGAAGACGCTAGATATATAACAGAACCAGGAGGAGGGAGGAGACAGGGAATCCAAATTATTTATGGAGGTGATAAGACTGTAAGAGTGTAAAACAGGCAGTGGAGACAAGTGTGGGTACTGAGGGGAAGGATATGAACAAAAGAGGGGGTCTTAATAGCTTCTTTGGGGAAGCAGTGATTCAAAGGCACAGGTGTGGATTCAACTCAGACACCCTGATCTGGTGGGTAAGTGCATATTTTCTTTTTACACGGCTGGGTTAAATTACTTCCCCTAGGTCATCCAATTAATCACTTGGAGAGCAAGGAATAGAATTCAGCTCTCAAGGCTCTCATTTCACATCTGGAGCAGTCAGACCAGGATTCTCCTTCCTGAAAAACTCTCTTCATTAAAAAAAAATCTTTTGCAAATCAATAAAGTTTTAAGTTTTTTTTAGCAGAGAATTTGTGAAACCCTCTTATTATCAGTGTGATGTAAAATTAGGGTAGTATTAATTTGTAAAAAAAAAACCTACTTATAAATTGCTTTCTGGTTTATTTTTGATTCAGGAATTTAAAATATCTACCAAAATTGGTTTGATTCCTCCCCTCACCACCAACCCCCTCAACCTCAAGGTTTTAAGACATTGTTCTGAGGAGCTTACAAAAATGAGTTACAGATCTGAGAAATCTGTGCAGAGCTTAACTGATGCATGACTGATTGTGTGATATATTGCTCTTTTCACTAATAACCACAAAACAGGTAGAGGCATGGCAGACTAATTTGGTTTTTATGTCCAGCTGTAAGGCTAGACACTGCATCATTCTTTTCAGAAACCAGTGACTTTAGGCATGTGGAACTCGTAGTCATGACAACAATAAACCAGCTTTGAGTCTGAGTTTCAGCTCAGAAACTGCCTTGTCTCCATTACTTCCTGCTCATGACCTGACTTTTCTTACTCTCTGGGGCAGGGGGCTGGGGATTTATGAAAGATCTATTGAACAGAGCTCCAGTGTATGTTGAAGGCTTAAAATGTCTGGCTTGAAAGTTTTGCTTGCACAGATGGCTAAAGGCTGGAAGGAGGATAGATCAATCATTATTATAGCTAATGACACGGTTATAAGGGCATACACAAAGGTGAGCTGATTTGGAAAATGGGAAAAGGCAATGTGAAAGGAGTGATTTGGAAGCATTTCTGTGAATAACATAAAGATAGCTATCACAAATAAAATGCACTTTTAAACACATGGGGAAATTATACTGTTATTCTGAGAGCACCAATCAAAAGAGTACAGTGAAGATTAATCAAACAAAAATTAATACACAGAGTTGAGCGTGTGCATGTGAGTGTGCATGTTTTAAATTGGAAGAAACAATCAGCAGATGGTCATGGCAAAAATCAAGTAATCGTTGTTGTGTTCCACATGATTAATGGATTTAATAGTGACTATTTGAGAGTCAGCCTAGCCCAGTGATGTAAGTATGCACCACCGGGTCCAGCAGACCCTGTGAAAGACCCTCTACATTGTTAGAAAGTTCTCTCTGCACTCTGGATATTCAGCTTCGAAGAGAAATGATGTGATGCACACTGCCGGATTGGTGAGAGGTGAAATGAGATAACGGAGGGAAGGAGCAGAGCTCAGTGCCTGGGACAGAGCGGACGCTTGGTGACGTGCAGCTGTCTGTGTGGGTGCCGTTGGCACTGCTGCCAGCAGGCTTTGCCCCATGATCAAAACCTGCCCATCACATGATGAAAATGGATGAACCGTTCATTGTTACAGAGACATGATCATAGAGCCTGAAAGACTCTTTTCTTTCTGGAGAGATGTTTTCTGGCTTTGCTATTTTCTCTATATAATCTCAACTTCAAGGAAGTCAGAGAATTACTGGCCTGAGAAGGCAGGAAAAGTAGGGTGTAAATTGCCAACATAAAAGATGACATGTCTGGAGACATTTGTACCTTTTTACTGTGCAGCTTTCTCTTTTCACAGGAAGTGAAAAGTTCCAGCATCATTTTTGTTTCCTATTCGTTTAGCATATTGACCTAGTTCGATATGATTGCCCTTTTTTTAAACTCTCATTTTCCCGCAAGTTGCTACCTCAAACCAATGGGAAGAGAAATAAGATATAGATCAAATCCTAAAAAGAAGTCAAGTGCTTCCTTTCTTTTCCATGTACTGAGAAATTAAATGATTTTCTTTCCCCAGAGATCAGCTTTATAATTTTACGATCATGTGGTTAAACTTCTTAGTAAGTGAGATGCTCCCTTACTTGGAAGCCAGGCCAGCCTCCACGACCTTGTGGAGTGTGGGTCACCATGAGAAATCTGATAAAGTGCATCCATTTATGAAGTTACAATTTGAGAAACCATGAACCACAAACTGATTATGGATTTTTTCTTATTATAAGAGTTTAATGGTGTTGCAAATAATTGAATTTCTCTTTCATTGTTCCCAGACAGGCAGTTAAAATTCATAACAATGTAAGATTATTTTCTGATATACAATTAGGTCACATTTTTATCTTACAAAGTTTATTAGAGAAATACATATTTTATACATATCATTAGCATGAAAGAGTTAATATACCTCCAGAAAAAGATAAGTATAATCAATTTCTCTATTAAAATATATTATTTGTATGGATTTTAAATTGATTAAAACAGTGGGCTGATTAATGAGAGAAATGTAAACACTAGCAAGAAGACATTTGGAAATATAAAAAATATATATTATATAGTTATTATATTGCAGAATATTTGTGATTAGTGAATAAATTTTCTGAATATCTGAAACATTATTGAAAAGTAAAATTACATTTTTAAAAAGGACGATTGCAATAAAAACAATACTTTTTCATCCAAATGGGCTTGCGTTGAAGGTTTTTCACCATGTTTTAATTAGATTCAGATAAAAATGTAGCCGAAGTTTGGAAGACTTTACTGTTCTGTCACAAGACATTGCAATTTCATAAATATCGGTCCACTAATGCTTCCACGCTTTGAAGAGGATTTCGTACAGCACAGGTCATTTTTTACTAAGCAGAATGTTTAGTCTATGCAAAAGATAAATCTTTTGAAGATTCAAAGTCTTTAAACATGCACAGGAGAAAAAATTGTCTTTCTAGGAGTTTCTTCCTAGAATATTTCTGTCTCTTTAGTATTGGTATATTTTTGTTATTGCTCACAAATGTTGCTGATAAAAGCATTTCAAGTAAGGGAATTCAAATGGTGGAATAATAAATTTATTACTTAATATGTAACAGAAGGTTGATTCATCAAATGTGGGTTAATGTTCATGATGTGTTTAACAGCCAGAGCGCCAATGTATCTGGTAGACATATAGGCATAATAATGACGAAAGGCCAGACTCTTCCCCTTTGGATTCTCTGTGGAGCTCTGTTGAGCACCAGGGCAGAAGTGGAACCCAGGAGTACAAACACAGACTTAGTCAAAGTAAACCTCTATTCCAGAGCTCAATGTTATATGTGTGTATATTTAAAGAGACCTAAGGTTCTTGCTAATAAGTTCAATAAATCAATTAATTTGTAGTTTCTTAAAATCTAAGTTATTCAAGTGAGCAGTAAAGTTTTTAAACTTGGGCTGGAACTAAAAACACCACTAGTTAACAACAACAAAAAAAAACTCTGCAAAGTTAAATATGCTATTTGCAAATATTTATTATAATTCATTGACAAGAAATGATATTCAATAGTTAGGCTTATTTATTTGTAGTTTATATATGTATATATTTTGATGTTATTTATGTTCATTCACTTTTTATTCAAGGCTCGTTGTTCATTAGTTATGATTATTGTAGCATTACTACTTTCTGAAAACTTTCGGATGATTTTATTTTGTGTTGTTGGTCTAGTGTCCTCATTAAATGTAAAATAAAATATTTTTTTCCTTCTCAGTGACCTTATCTTCTGCATATTCTGGTTATTCTTGAACCAGTAGCTTAAGGATAGACACAAAAGTGATGAGAGTTTGATTTAGCTTTGGTTTTTGTTATCAGATACCCACGAGGAAATAAAGCTTTGATCTCCTTCCTTGGAAAGTTAATCCCCGTGATTAGGTGGAGATGCGTGCAGTGGTAGCTACAGGGATATACATCTTTAATCTCTTGGTGTTGAATACTTAATCCAGTTCGGATTCTTGGCAAAGAGATTTAAAGAAAGAAAAAAATAATTACACTCTTCATGGGCTTTGTATTCTGGAATGAATATTTGGTAGCTCTGCTCACTCTTTTACAGTTCAAGAAGCATGCTTAGGAAAATAGATTTAGGCTTACTGACAGTGATGTAAAAATTGATGATTTTTGTGGTCCTCAACAGGCAAATTGAAAGTATACCTATTAACTATGAGGCAGTTGGGGTGGGTTTTTTGTTATTCATTTTATTTATCTCAGCAAAGTGAAGTCTGAATAGAGAATATGTTATTTCCAGTGGGAAAGTTTAAAAATTATTCTTGAACTGGGAACACTGTTATTAAAAAGTGTTCATCTTTTTTATAAATAAAAATTGTATATGCTGGTGTAGGCTATAATATGGTCACTAAATATAAATATAAATATAACACAGCTTTATTAGAAAATGTCCTTAAGTTAAACACATTTAAAATTGCTATTCCATTTCTCTGAGAAAATATGAGTTCAGTTACAAAATGTTTAAGCCAATTTTATTAGTTAGCCTATGTTAAGATAATATATATCATCTTTCAATTTATGTGACACATTATAATTTATAAATGTCGTGTCAAAAAGGAATATAAAATAATCAAAATCTCATTAACCTTAGATAAACATTTAGCACTCATGATGCTTTAAGGTAGTAGACACACAATTTAGTATCTTTTTACAACGAACATTGTTAGTGATGTTTTCTTCACACTGTTTCATATTATACATACATGTAATCATGTATTTGTAATGTGCCATCAGGTATATTAACATCACTGCCTCAACTCCCCCTCCAGTTACCTTTCTCTGTTATGAATAATATCAGAACTTACTTGAATTGAAATCTGAAGTGTTTGCAAAATAAGTAATATCACTTTATTACTTGTGCTAAATTTTCATTCCTGATTACAAAATGTTATAAATACGTAGACCTGTTAGAAATTACTCTTGATATCAGAACACAGATAAGTAATATTTTGCACAGGTCTCATTCAGTTTCAATCTAATAATTTATAGTGTTAAATAAATTGATGTGTGAAGCAAATATTTAAATGATGAGACTGTCTCTTCAGAGTCATTTTTGGTTATTGGTATGTTATATAGCAGTCTGACAGTCATTTAGATTCAGCCACCTATGTTAATTTATCAAAAACAGAAATAGCTTTTCCCTTTCTGCCCTTCTTTAAGTATAGTGTAGCTCTAGTTTCTTCTGTGACTGAGGTCTCCAAATTTGGTGACCTTTTTTATCTTGTAAAAGTTCTTGTTCCCAGTGAGGTAAAATTTAACCTTCAGAATTTGTCTTGGTAATGTGTAGAATGGCAACTGGGCAACAGGTGAATAAAGGTTTCTGTGTCATTTGGGGGAAGAGATATTGGATTTTATGTTGTATCAAAATGTATTTTTTAGGGTCTCCTAAAATACTCCCTAAAAATATGCTATGATCAAACAAATTTTCATAGACTTCCTGAAGGTTCTTTAGTATGAGCACATGTAATTTAAGAATATATTTGGGGTTTTTATAAACACTTCCAAGGGAAGAATTCAACTAGGTGTTTAAATTATACTAGTTTTGTTTTTGAAGTGAATTGAAAGGACATTCTGGCATTAGGTAGACAAAGGATAAATTATATTTGCAACCAGCTCTAAATAGTCCTTATCTTACATATGTTCGCTTTCTGTGTCTTGCCTACTCTGCTTAATAGTGATTTATAGAGGTGAGTGACTTTGGTACTAACTCTATTTATTATTCAGGAATTTTTCTAAAACTAGAGAGATTAAAACCCTCAAGAAGAACTTTGCATTCGGCACGAAACCTTCTCTTCTACTTCCTTCTTGAAGCTGATCTTAAAACTGTAGACGACACCCAGTGGAGGCCCCTTTCTCCCATCCACGCTCCTGGCTTTCGGTGCGCATGTGTGGAGAGTGCACGGCAGTGGCGGGGCAGGGGAGTGGGAGCTGGTAGGAAGTGTGTGAAGAAGAGAAACAAGTTGCCAGGTAAAGAAAGATTAACCTAATTCCTGGAATACGTGTTACCTCAGTGCAACAGGAAAAAATCAGTTCGTTGCTGAGTGAGTGTCAATCCTTGCCACTGCACCTTCTGGAGTCACAATTGATAGTGGTTATTTGGGCATTGTTCTCCATATTGTTTAAATATTGCAAAATCTTTAGTGTACCCAGATTTCCAGGTCAGCTCTATGATAATTTTTATCATTGTCCTTAAACATGTGGTGTAGGGACCCAGGTGGGTCCTAGAACTGTTTGTTACTGATTTGGGATGAAATAAGGAGTTGGGCCAGAATGTCAATCAACCAAGTTACTAAGCACATCATTTCCACCTGGCTGGTGTGGCTCAGTGGACTGAGCGTGGACTGCAAACCAAGGGATTGCTGGTTCGATTGCCAGTCAGGACCTGGGTTGCAGGCAGGTCCCCAGTGGGGGACATGTGATAGGCAACTCCACATTGGTATTTCTCTCCCTCTCTTTCTCCTTCCCTTCTCCTCTCTCTAAAACAAAATAAATAAAATCTTAAAAAATATATAGTAAAACTTTCTTATTCTTGGAGTGCTGGTAATAAACAGTTCAAAGGCTACTTTGAGTAGCAGTTATTAGATCTTTCCTTTAGACTTTGTATTGATGTCAACTATGTGCAAACCTGTAAGTACTTAATGTGAAAAAGGAAAATTTGCTGATAAAATTGCATAGCAGCAGCACGGGCTGTGGAGGGCAGTGAGGCAGAGAACCTGGGTCTTGGTTTAGACTCTGCCATTTACTAGTTGTGTGACCTAAAGTGAATATTTTAATCTCTGCGAGTTACTATTTTTCTCATTGGCAAAATGACCTGGAGCTGTTTTAGCATAAATATTCTAAATAAATGTATCAAATTTAAAGGAACTGAAGCATTATATTCTTATGTTTAGATCCATAATGTTAGCACATGAAAACTGACTATTGATTAAACAAGAGGACAGGGGCTAAATGTGTTCATTTAAAAATTTAACTCGAACACCTCTACAACTCTTACCCCTTGAATATTTTCCATCTTTAAGCACATACTTTGGTGTTTGAAAATGTCTCTTTCTATGGTCACAGCATGTCTTCATTGCTTATAATACTGTTCTGTGATTCACCCTGAAGGTTAAGAAATATGCTTCAGCCCTGACTGGTGTGGCTCAGTTGGTTGAATGTCATCCTACAAAGAGAAAGGTCGCCATTCCCAGTCAGGGCACAGGCCTGGGTTGCGGGCTGTTCTCTGGGTGGGGCTTGTGTGAGAGGCAGCAGATTGATGCTTCTCACACACATCCATTCTCCCTCCCTCCCCCCTCACTAAAAATAAATAAATAAAATCACTTTTTAAAAAACAAATATACTTTTAGCCAAAAACTACATTTATTTCCATGTCACCTTTATGAGGAGGAACCATGGCAACATCCATTTTCTCTTTCATACAGTCACGAAACCTTCAGTCAACAGGAGAATACAGTAAGAGTTGCCAAATTTTTCTGTACTTTTATATATGATAAAACCTTACTCATTCATAACAAAAATGTTATAAATAGGCATTGCAAGTTTTTTGTGATAGTCCAATCTCTTGTCTATGAAAGTAGCAAAGCCAAATTCACAGTATGAAAAAACTAAGGAAAGAGATTTTTCTAGAAGTGGGAATGACATTAAAAGTGAATAGTTTTAGAAAAAGCATGCAATATTACCAAAAGTGTAACATGTTAATTTCTAATTAAACGGGCTTATCATCCAATAAGCTGGTCAGCTCACATCATTTCAATTTGCAGGGTGGGGGGAGATTTTCCCAGGGAGAGCATGTCTGTGCGTGTGTGCATGTGTCACTGCCGTTATTGTCCTTCTGCTTCCATCCCTTTCAGTGATCTGTAACCACACTCTGGGTTTACTTCACTGGGGTCTCCCTTTAGCTCCTGCTCTCAGATGCCTTCACAGTATTGTAGTACCCAGTGATTCCCCACCTCTCTTTCAGCCTCCGCCTCTACATAAAGACATCTAAGCCAAAGTAGGCCAGGCTCCCAGATCACTTCTCTTGCACTATGTCACTTTCCTTTGTTCTTGTCTTTTTTATCTAGATTCTAGAGCCTTTTGTCTAAATTGCCTGATTACTCTTTTTCTTTTTCAAAAATTTTATTTATTGATTTAAGAGGGAGAAGGAAGGTTGGGGGCAGGCAGAGAGAGAGAGAGAGAGAGGTATTGTTCCACTTATTTATGGATTCACTGGTTGATTCTTGTACATGCCCTGACCAGGGATCAAACCACAACCTTGGCATATCTGGATGATGCTCTAACCATCTGAGCTACCCATCCAGGGTCCCCCAATGATTCTTCTTCAATCCATATTTAAAGTTAGCAAGCTGTTATCAATTATGTTCATGGCTATATTTGGATAGGGTAGCTGCTCGAATAAATATTTGTTAAATTCAGTTATTGAACTATAATCACCAGGAACTAGGCCAGTTGCCTCTTTCTTTATATTAATTTCCTAACACTTCAGTTGGACGTGATCTCCTTTAGACTCGCATAGCACCATCATTGCACCTGTCTTGTGACATTTATCACTTACTGTGCACAAACACAGGTTTTGTTGTCAGACAGATGGGCGTTCAAACCCTGGCTTCTACCTAACTACATAATCTTGAGCAAGCTGTTTAATCTCTCATGAACACAGGGTCTTCTGTCAAATGAGAATGATCATGTCTACCCCATTAAGTCTGTAGGGGGTCTATGTGGCATAAAATACATACAGAGTACTTTGCTTACAGTAATCACTTAATAATAAGAGGAACTAAGACTTGTACCATACTTATGTTCCACACACTGTTTTAAATTCTTTACATTTATTAACTCATTTGTTCCTCGCAACAACACAACGGGACAGGCCCCACTCTCCCTGTCCTGCAGATGAGGAAACTGAGGCACAGAAGGGTTAATTATCTTTTTAAGGACAGAGCACGGGCGGGGTGAAAGAGTCGGGATTACACAGGGATATCTGGCTCCTGCATTAACCGTTTGCTGTGCAGCCTCTCAGGGCTTGCGTGTTGTTCTTACAATGGAAAGAGCCATAAAACCTGAATTTTACTCCTAGATTATCAGCAGCTGTTTACTCATGGCAAGTCACTTTATTCTCTTTGGGACTTAATTCAGTATTTTTATCTATAAAACAAAAGAACTGTGAGGCAAACAACCTCTTTGTCTTCCCAGCAACCTTCTTATTTTAGGGAATTGCCCTTCCCCCACCCTGTTTCCAGAGGGGCTGTCAGTCACGTGGCCACCAGCTTGCCCAATTCAGGGCCTCCAGAGTTTTCCATGTTCCCAGCCAGAGTAATTGGTACAGGGTCGAATGTATGAACTAAGCAGGGTTCTATCCTCTCAGACCTCAAGAAATATGTTTTTTTAAACAAAGTAGATACTAAATATTTTTAAATGAATATTTCAACCTGTAACCCAGGGTAAAAATAAGTATACCCAGGATTAGGAGCATATTTTTCAAATGACTTTTCTAGGCTCCTGGAGATTGACCACTTTGAGAATAATCTAAAATAATTAAATCCAGTCTCTCATTGGCTTAGAGATTGTTCCTGAACCAACTGACTTCTCCTGGACCTCATTCGGAAAGTCAGCTCTAATGTGTGATGGACGCAAATACGAGAGTGGTTTGCATGGTGCAAGGTGAGATGGCTCCTGAGATTTACAAGCAAAACAAAAGAGAAACTTGTTGAGGGATAATTATGATATAAAGGAAATTTCCAATTATCATCTCTATACAATAACATTGGGGCTCTTAAAAGAATAGGACAAAGTGGTTCTTTCAATTGTGATCATATCTGTTCTACATTAAATCCTCTTATACTTACATACACCCACATGTGTGCACATGACACAATTTCATTTCACAAAGATGCAGAGATATTCACATGTTGTGTGTGAGCAATGCATAAAGACATTAAAAGCTGTCTTCAGTTTGACACCTGTGTATATATCTACACCCACTGCTTCTTGTGTCCAGATGCATTTATATACTTAGAACCACATGGAAAGATCTCTGCAATCACACAGAATTGAATCCTTTAAAAAGAAAGCAGGCTCTCTTAATTCTGTCTCGTGTGCCAGGAAGTATGCTAAGTGCTTTGGGCATCATTTCATAATCCTCTGAACAGAGATCTGGGACAAATAATATCATCT
Source organism: Carollia perspicillata (assembly GCA_004027735.1). Classification (NCBI taxonomy): domain Eukaryota; kingdom Metazoa; phylum Chordata; class Mammalia; order Chiroptera; family Phyllostomidae; genus Carollia; species Carollia perspicillata. Next base: position 24,291 of record PVKM010016550.1, read on the forward strand.
CCCCCATTTTATTGAGGTGGGGGATTGAGATATAAAGAGTTTAAATAACTTGCCCAAAGTTTCACACCTAGCTAAGTAGTGCAAGTCTTTCTGACTTTAAATGCTCACTCTTAATCACCATGCTCTGCTGCCCCTCCCAGATCTAATTAGTATTAATGATAAAAATACAGAGGTATTGCCTGCCCAACAAAAGAAGGAATAAGTGGTTGAGCTGAGATAGTGTAATATCGTATGTGAGAGAGAGGGAGTAGGTATATGGTACATGGGAAAAGAGTCAAGTTTTGAACATTTAGGGAGCTCATATTGGAAAAAAATAAAACCAAGACACACAGTCCCTTCCCAAGTGATAAATCTTTTCCATTCGTTGTGACTTTCATGTTAAATAACTTCTATGTTTAACATGAACTCATAGTTGCAGAGCTCCAACTGCTTGGCTGCCGCATTCTCCTCAGGGCTCTGCCAGCCAGAAAGTGAGCAACGCTGCCAGCAAGGGCCAGGCGGTGCGTGCTGCAGCCTGCCAGACGCAGCTGCAGAAATCGAGCGGCAGATTTAGTGCTTCCTGTGGAGGCTTTCTGAGAAGAAAAGTTCCCAGCTTGTTTGTATATGACGAGCTTATGTTTCCATGATGCCTTGAACCACGGCTTTTTCGGGGTCATTTCATTTCGTAAACATTGTTCTGACTCTATAGGGAATCAGCTGCATTCACACAGTCCTGCTTATGGAAACAATAACATTTGATTTTTAAAGGGAAAATATATTGTTTATAATTAGCCTTACAAAAGGGACTTTTCAGAGGCATGCGAAAGATTAGGGCAGTGTTTGGTGCCCTGTTCATCCATTTACAGAGGTGATGGAGACAAGGTAACATTTGCTGATGAGATAAAGCTTTAATAAAAGCCTTGGAAATGTGGGAGGTCTTTAGAGCGGGCACCGAACTCTGTTTAACACAACACGCACAGGACTAGCTGCTCACATCTGCCTGTAGCTCAAGCAGAAGTAGTGATGGAGTTTCTGAGAGCTAGGGGTTGGGTCCCGGTGGCTTCACTCCCAAGTCTTCTGTAGCTTTGGGGAATAGCTTCAGTGTGGTTGCGCATGTGGTTCCTTTGTGTGATGTCAGATGAAGATCTGCTTCACCGTTGCTGAACCTGGGATTTGGGGCTCAGTTCAGAAGGTGTAGTGTTTCTTTATACTTAGCTTTAATGTATGTGTTATAATACTTAAGCTTCTATAATTTATGGGATTATGTGAAACATACTTTACATTTTTATCTAATATTGATATATTGAGGTCTTGTATATTTTTATCAATTGCAATTAGTGAAAGCCTTCTATACATAGGCAATTGGCTACAGTTTACCATTTGGCAGTCAGTACATTTTATCTCTTTTCTTTGTTTGTTGCTGTCTCCCTTCACTACAGTGTAAGCACCACAGGGGAAAAGACTCACGTCCGCTTTATGCACTGCTAAATCTAAGCACCTGTAATCATGCCTGGCCTCGGTTAGGGTTTGAATAAGTGTGTTTCACACGAATGAACAGGGACTATGCTAAGGGTTTTATAGGCGTAGCTTTTTGAATCTTCATATCGACCCATTAAGGCATTAAACCATTAAACTATATTATGTTTCCATTTCCATTTACTGATGAGAAAAATGAGGCTTTGAGAATATGAATAAATTTCTCAGGGCCATATAGCAGATAAATTACAAAATGTGGGTTTGAATATGACTCTGTCTCCAAATTTCATGTTCCTAATCTCTGGCTCATGCTTTTCTCCTGAGCAATTCTACGTGAAATCTGAGCCCTTGTGACTGAAATACCTGGCCCTCTTCCGGACACAGACATTCTCAGTGAGGTGAGTGGGTGGTTGTCATGTTCCCTGGACATTTAGCTGTGCCTGCCATTAGACAAAATCAAACTTTTATTGTGTTTTGGGACGCATCCCCGTTTGGCCACCGGTCTGACTGTCGCAGACTGGGAGAGAGGCCACCAGGTTCAAGTTTCTCCTTCACACGCATGAGAGACAGTGAGGGATCTGTGCAGAAGAAAGAACCGGACCCATCTGTGAAGCCTCAGGAAATCCTTCATCGCTTTGTCTCTCAATTTCGTCATCTGCCTCTGTGCGTTTCCTATTCTAGAAAATGCATACATTTGTACAGGGTATGTTTTTGGTTTGGGTTTAAAGGGGAATGAGAGAAGAAAAAAAGTCGAAGACGAAGCCCAGTAAGTAAAGACAATGCCTCCCAAACGAGGGAAGACTAAAGTTATTTTAAAAAGACACTTACACTGCAATATCCCCAATAAGTGATCTCCCATCTACAAAAGATGGGAAGGTCACTGGAACCCTGGGAATGGGAGGTATGGTCAACTCTAAAACCCTAGGGCCCCGGCCTTTGCCCAGCCAGCCACTTGCTACTGTTGTTCTGACCCGTCTGCT
>PVKM010016551.1:0-13001 GCA_004027735.1 Carollia perspicillata
CACTACTCTTGCCCTCCCCCTGTCTATTTTCTCCCCACCGTCTATGCTACTTATTCTCTGTACCTTCTCCCCCTCTCTCCTCCTCCCACTCCCCTGTTGCTAACCTTCCAGGTGATCTCCATTTTGTGGCTCCACTCCTGTTTTAGCTGTCCACTTAGTCTGCTTTTGTTTTAGGTGTGGTTGTTAATAACTGTGAGTTTGCTGTCCTTTCACTGTTCATATTTTTTATCTTCTTTCTCTTAGTTAAGTTCCTTTAACATTTCATATAATAAGGGCTTGGTGATGATGAACTCCTTGAACTTGACCTTATCTGAGAAGCACTTTATCTGCCCTTCCATTCTAAATGAAAGCTTTGCTGGATAGAGCAGTCTTGGATGTAGGTCCTTGCCTTTCATGATTTGGAATATTTCTTTCCAGCCCCTTCTTGCCTGTAAGATCTCTTTTGAGAAATCAGCTGATAGTCTGATGGGAACTCCTTTGTAGGTGACTGTCCCCTTATCTCTTGCTGCTTCTAGAATTCTCTCTTTCATTTTAATCTTGGATAATGTAATTATGATGTGCCTTGGTATGTTCCTCCTTGGGTCCACCTTCTTTGGGACTCTCTGAGCTTCCTGGACTTCTTGGAAATCTATTTCCTTTGCCAGATTGGGGAAGTTCTCCTTTACTATTTGTTCAAATAAGTTTTCCACTTGTTGCTCTTCCACTTTCCCTTCTGGTACTCCTATAATTCAGATGTTGGAACATTTAAAGATGTCCTGGAGGTTTCTAAGCCTCTCTTCATTTTTTTGAATTCTTGTTTCTTCATTCTTTTCTGTTTGGTTGTTTCTTTCTTCCTTCTGGTCTGCTCCATTGATTTGAGTCCCAGTTTTCTTCCCATCACTATTGGTTCCCTGTGCATTTTCCTTCATTTCACTTAGCATAGCCTTCATTTGTTCATCTAATTTGCCGCCAAAATCAACCAATTCTGTGAGCATCCCGGTTACCAGTGTTTTGAACTGTGCATCTGATAGGTTGGCTATCTCTTGGTCGCTTAAAAGTATTGGCTCTGGGGCTTTGAGTTATTCTTTTGTTTGAGTCATTTTTTGTCAGGTGGCGTCTGTTACTTATGGGTGGCAGAGCCTTAGGTGTTCACCAGAGTGGGGCAACCCAGTTGCTGGGTTGTGATGCTGGGTTGTGTCGCTGTCTGTGGGGGTGGGGTCAGAGAGAGAACAGTGGTGCCTATTCTGCGCTCCCTCAGATTTTTGTCCCCTCTGCTTCCTCCCACAAGCAAACTGGCCCCCCCCCGGGCACTGGTTCCCAGGTGGGTGGGCCTATGCACACTCCAGGACCCTGTGTGTCTCCCCTATGACCTCTCCTGTAAGGCTGGGAGTCTCTCCCGGCACCTTTTCAACCAGTGTTTTTAGGCTTTATTTCCTGTCACTGGGGTCCTGGGCTGCATGGTCCATCTCACTGCCTGTTTTTGCCTAGTTTATCTGTGCATGAATGTGTGACCATGGTTGGCCAACCACCCTGTGTGGTCTGCTCTGCATGCTTTGCTTGTTTCCTCCCTGAGCTCGGGGTCTGTGAGCCCTGCGCCACCTGCACTCCCGGGTCTGGCAGCCACTGCCTTTTTCTGCTATGTTCCCTCTCCACCAGCCACTGACTACGCCCCTCTTACTGGTCTGGTTGAATGGTTGTCGGACTTCTGTAGTTCATTTTTCTGTCCTGGTTGTGTTATTGTTTCTAAATCTTTGTTGTCCTTAATTTTGGTTGTGAGAGGAGGCACAATGTTTCCCCCTATGCCTCCATCTTCACCGGAAGTCAGGGAATACAGTCTTGAAGATGCCTTGATTTCAGCCTAGTGAGACACAATGAACCCAGTGGACACTTTCTGTAGACTCTCTAGAACTATAAAAGAATAATTGTATGGTGTTTTATGCCATCAAGTTTGTGGTAATTTGTTACAGCAGCAATAGGAAATCAAAACACCATTTTAAAGCACCATTATAGCTAATTCTGCATAGTGTCTCATTGAAAAGGAATCAGTATTTGCTTGGGAGCCAAAAGACCTGTGTTCAAATCTTGGCTCTGCTGAACTTCCAGTCAAGATGATGGCATAGGTAAACACAGCTCACCTTCTTGCACAACCACATCAAAATTACAACTAAATTATAGAACAACCATTACCCAGAACTGGCAGAAACTAAGTTGAATGGGAGCCCGACAACAACAGAAGTAAAGAAACCACATCCATGCAGACTGGTTGGAGGGGTGCAGATTCAGAATGGGCTGGTCCCACAATCACATGTAGAGGATAAAAATTAGGGAGGGTTATCTTGGGAGCAGGGAGTCCTAGCAGCACACCAGCCCCCACAGCCTAGGGTTCCAGTGCCAGGAAGATAAGTCCCCATATTTCTGGCTGCAGAACCAGCAGGGTATAAGTCCATAGGAGAAACTTCTGGAGTCCCAAGTAGTTCCTCTTAAAGAACCCACCCACACATGGACTTACTCAGACATAATCTCTCTGAGCTCCACCACCAGGGTAGCAGTTTGAAAGACACCAGTGGCACAGAGGGAGGACTGAAGTATCTGGCATTAGGGTGAGAGCTGGGAGGCAGCTTTCTCCCAGACAGAAAGGCAGGCAGAGCTCAGAGCCAGCAGACAGATGTCACATCTCAGACTCTATCAAGCTGGCTAACACTGTTTGCCCTGCCCCGGAGATCCCGAGGCTCCATCTTGCCCAATTTATAGCTGTTAACAGTGGATTTTCCTTATGAATGGCTGGTCTTGGCTTATGCTTCATAACTTCCTAAATCTTCTCAAACAAGCAACAGCTGGCCTCAGCGAGCCCCTAGCCTCCATACCTCTTGCTAAGTGTCCCCAGCACTGCACTAGCAGCAGCCAGCCTAGATTCACAACTTGGCTTCATTTGGGAATCTTCAAGGCCAGCACAAGCAGCAGCCATCTCACATTGCTTTATAGCTCAGACAGGGCAGTCCCGGGCAAAACATAGGTGGGGGATGACTTTGGCCAACACATCCTGGGAAACCCCAGGGCCTGTACAACCAGTGGACAGCTTCAGACCACATCAGAACACCACCACCTTGCCCATGCACAGCTGATCCTCCACAGAGGGCAATGGTTGGTGGTCAGAGGTCACAGCCATCCTTGCAGCTGAATGGCCTGGGTAAATCTCTCCCATTCACCTACCAACAGCAACCAAGGCTCAAACAAAAGGAGGATGTAGTCAGCCTACATGAAGGGCAAAACCTGAGTACCCAACTTGAGCGATAGGGGAGGCTGTGCCACTGGACCCTCCAGGACACCTACTACATTAGATCACGATACCAAGACAGGGAGTCATGGCAGCTCTACATAATACATAGAAACAAATGCAGGGAGGGTGCCAAAATGAGGAGACAAACAAACAAACAAGACCCACATGAGAGGACAGATGAAAACTCCAGAAAAAGAACTAAACAAAATGGAGATAAGCAATCTATCAGATGCAAAGTTCAAAACACTGTTTATAAGGATGCTCAAGGAATTTAGTGAGGACCTCAGCAGCATAAAAACGATATAGTCAGAAATGAAGGATACACTAACTGCAATAAAGAACAATTTAGAGGGTAACAACAGTAGAGTGGATGAAGCCAAGAATCAAATCAATGATTTGAAACATAAGGAAGGAAAAAACAAGTAATCAGAACAACAAGAAGAAAAAAGAATCCAAAAAAATGAGGATAGCATAAGCAGCTTCTGTGACTTCAATAGGGCCAACATTCACATCGCAGGGGTGCCAGGATGAGAAGGGAAAGAGGAAGAAATTGAAAATCTATTTGAAAAAATAATAAAAGAAAACTTTCTTAATTTGATGAAGGAAATAGACATGCAAGTCAGGAAGCACAGAGAGTCCCAAACAAGAGGGATGCAAAGAGGCCCACTCCAAGAGACATCATAATTAAAATGCCAAAGGTTAAAGATAAAGAGGCTCTTAAAAGAAGCAAAAGAAAATAAGTTAGCTACACAGGAGTTCCCATAAGACTGTCAGATGATTTCTCAAAAGAAACTTTGCAGGCTAGAAGTGACTAGCAAGAAATATTCAAAGTCATGAAAAGCAGTGGCCTACAGCCAAGGTTGTTCTACCCAGCAAAACTATCCTTTAGAACGGAAGGGCAGATAAAGAGCTTTCCAGGCAAGGAAAAACTAAAGGAGTTCATCATCACCAAACCATTATTATGTGAAATGTTAAAGAGACTTATTTAAGAAAAAGATCAAAACTATGAATAATAAAATGGCAATAAATACATATCTATCAACAATTCAATCTAAAAAACAAACTAAGCAAACAAGCGGGACAGAGACAGAATCATGGATACAGAGAGCATTTTGATGGTTGCCAGATGTGAGGATGTGTGGGGAAATGGGTGAAGAGGTGAGGGGAGTAAGAAGTACAAATAGGTAGTTGCAGAACAGCCATGGGATGTAAAGTACAGTGTAGGAAGCGGAGTAGCCAAACAAACTTACACGCACAACCCATGGACAAGAACAATGGTGGGGGGACTGCCTGAGGGAATGGCGTGGGCTGAGTGGAAGGGGGGCAAAGGGGAAAAATTGGGACAACTGTAATAGCATAATCACTAAAGTATAGTTAAAAATTCTTTTAAAAATCTTGGCTCTGCCAATTTTCAGAACATTTTTGTCTGAATCACTGGGCTTGAATTTCAGGAGGTGAAAATGATACCTTCCCAATCTATTTCATGGAGTTGTTTTAAGCATCACATCATATAATATACATAATATGAGCATTATGTAAACTACTAAAAATGCAAACTGTTATTATTTCTACTTACTATTTTGGACTCAAGAAAGGAAGGCTTCTGGTAAAATGAAATTGAGGCACACTTGATCATCAAAATTGCAGTTCAGTGCTTCGAATAGTGTCTGCACAAAGCACTTTGTACCCAGTTACTGAAGGAATACATGAAAAAAGGAAACTAACTGGCTTATTAGAAAGCAATATTACTTATCAATAGAATCTTGTTGAGAATGGGTCCCAGAAAAGTAAATAGTGGCAAGAGACAAAGTATTTGGAAAAGTTTAGGGCATAATGTACCGCCTATGATGGGGAGGGAGAGCGACAGAGGGGCTGATGTGAGCGAGATGCGTTGAGTGAGAAGCTGGGCGACGGCAGATTCCCAGAGGAAGCTGACATCTGCAGAGTGACCAAAGGAGAAGGAAACTGAGACGCAGTAGGAGAGCAACCAGAGGAACAGGAGGAAAGCAAGAAAAAGAGTACTGTGACAAAGGAAGAGAATGTTTCAAAAAAGCAGCACATGATTGTCAATGTCCAGTGCTCCCAGATGGTTGAAATAAAAAGACAAGGTCTACAGAAAGTGTCCATCGGGCTTAGTGAGGTAAGTCATTTAGTGTCCAGTGGTGGCAGGAATGCTGACAGGCAGGGCTGGAGGCGGGTGGCAACTGCCTCCCTGTTTTCTCCCTGGCTTCTATTGTTAAACTCCTTCAGTAGTATCCTGGCTCTCTTCCTGTCTCATCAGCTGCCTTCTTTGGCTCCATTTCCGACTTCTCTTGCTCTTCCCCCCTCCAGCCCTGGCGCTTCCTACAGCTTAGTCCTTGGTTTTACCTGCTCTGTGTAGATGCATTCCCCTAAAAAGCTCATTTCACCCCAAATACTCACTTATCAGTGACACCTTTAATGCTGACTGCCAGCACACCTCACTGATCCTGAGTGTTTCCCAGAAATCCTTCGGAGTAGTCAACAATGAACTGTGAACAAGATTAGGGGTTAATTTACTTACCATGATTCTATCATGTGCAGTAAACTTGGCACCCATTCTCTTTTGGGTGCTTTCCTTGTAGAACCAACCCCAAAAGAGAACACAGTACCAGAGGTAACTGCAGAATAGCAAACTGAGTGTTGTAAGCAGAGTCTCATACCTTGGAAGTCAAGATCAGACTTCAAAGTGTTCTTGATAAATAGGAAAAGTGGCTATATTAGTTTGTTAGGGCTGCCATAACTGAGTACCACAGAGTGGGTGGCTCAAATGATATAAATTTCTTTTCTTACAGTTCTGGAGTCTAAAAGTCTGAGTTCAAGGTGTTGGTGGGGTTGGTTTCTTCTGAGGCTCTCAGATAGACTAGTAAATAGCCACCTTCTCCCTGTCTTCTTCACATGGTTTTTCTGTGTGTCTGCATTCTAATCTCTTCTTCTTATAAGGACACTGGTCATATTGGATTAGGGCCCTCTCTAGTGGCCTCATTTTACTTTAACTGGCTCTTTACAGGCCCAATCTCCCTAAATATTCTGAGGTACTGTGGGTAAAGATGTCAACATACACATTTCTTTTGGGGAGGGGAGGGGCAGGATACAATTCATAATAGTGGCCAAAGACAGAATGAAGCCCAATTAAAAGGGAGAAACTTAGGTACTGAAATAAACTCCTGGCTCACCAGATGAGGATGGGCTGGGTATGCGCAAGTCGGGCAGAAAAAGTTCCTGAGGGCATTGGGAATAGCGTGCTGACCACAAGTCAGCACGGACTCCGTGAAACCCGAAAGCACCATTTCCGGATGTGCAGATCGTCCTTTCTGGACTGTGGACCTCGGGAGCTGCACTCAGCAACTCCCCCTTGCAGTGCTCAGGATACAGTATGCTTTCCTTCTGAACTGCAAACCAAAGAGAGAGGGTAAGACTTGGGGTGAGATTCAGAGGAGAACCACGTAGAACTACATATTTTTAATCATCAGAAACTAAAGATACTGAGATCTCTCAGTCTGGGAACAAGGAGGCTGAGGAGGGACTTATTAAAGCCTTTTAACTTGAAAAGGTCACTTGGAAGATGGTGGCAGCTCTTCTCCAATCCATAAATTAGAGAGTGAAAGGAAAGAAATTTAGATTTGCCGTAAATCATTTCTTAATGCCAGTAATTTAGTTGTCATAAAAAAGTTTTTCATACAGTGTGAGTAGGTAAAAACTGGATTGGTTTACTGAATTTAAAAATAAGATAAATTGTCTTTTATTTCAGGTTCATTTAGTATGATTCTGCCTAAAGTTATGAGCATGTGAAATACAGTCATTCATTTGTTTACCATGACTTACCACATTCATTAAGTGCCTACCGTGTGTCTGGCACTATTCTCTACCTAGCAATGAACCAACAAAGTTCCTGTCCTTATGAAGTTTATTTTCAGTAGGTAAGACAGACCACACACACACACACACACACACACACACAGATTGTGCTAAGATCTATGAAGAAAATAAATAAGGCTGAATAAAAGAATAGAGAGTGATATGACTAACACTATTTTAAACAGAGTGATCAAGGAGGGCTATCTAATAAGAAATATTTATGGAAAGACTTAGATGAATCAATAATAGTCAGTATTCCTTAAGCACTTACTACATGCCAGGCATTGTGCTAGTCTGTGTATTATTTAATCCTTACAGTAATTTATTTTACAAAAGAGGAAACTGAAGCTCAGAGAGGCTAAATAACTTTCCCAGTAACTTCTACAGCTCGCAAGACTCACACGTGCTGGCCGTCTTGCTTTCTGTAGCTGCCATTAACATTAACTTTAACTTTGATATTAAAGTTGAGCCCCTGCTGAGTACAGGGGTTTTCTTCATTTCTTTTTAATAGGTAGTACCTAGGTAGTAGATGAATTTTACAGAACTCTGGTGTCCCTGTACAATCTCTAATGCCATCTGCCTCCTGGTTCCAAGGCCCCACGAACACCAGACACTTTCCTGACATTGGCCAAGCCCAGGAGACAGGTGTCTTGGTAGGAAAGAGCTGAGACCTCATGGACCAATGGGGGGCTGGCCTTTACTAGCTCTCGGTTTGTCTTTTGTAATCAGATTATAAACTGGCTGAGAGACCAAGACCCCCCCCCCCCCCATATACACACACCCATTCTGTGTCTGTTTTCGCTCCAAGAAGTTGTGTAGGAGACTATTCGTATCTCCAGACAGCTCTTCAGGGCAGATTGGCTGATGGTAGTCAGGCTGAGATCCAGGAAAGAATGATCTAAGATTGCAGGTGTTCATTCTGCCATTTTCCCAGAGCAAATGTGCAGCCCTCCGCAGGCAAGGCCGCACTGCGAGCAGCCTGGAGCCCTCCCCAACACGTCTGCCTTTCCTCTCCTGGCTGGTCCCCCGGGGACAGACTAGCTGGGGCAGAATGGATAGTCGAGCCGCCCTGAGCACACTAATGCAAGAGAGTTCTCACCAGTGCTGATTAGAGGTACATTTGCTAATTCCTCCTCTTTTGAAATGCTCATAGTAAGATTTTTGTCCTACACTTAAATTCTGGCTTTAATCAAATAATTCAGAGTAGAAGTGTCTGACCCTTTTCAGAGAAACCTTTGAGTACTGCAGCTCCAAAAACTCCAGCTTTTTTTAATTCAAAAGTTGTGAAATATACACATAGATGACTTTATATATTTTATGATTTAGACTCTCCTGCAACTCTGTTGGAAATCTGTGCATTGTGCTGAGAAGGCGGAAAAAAACTTAGCTCCGGCCATAGTTTACTTCCAGTTGTGAGTGAGCTGTTCCCCCGGGGGAAACTGTATATTCCCGTAAGTGACTGCATTTTAATGGAGTAGCAATTCCAATGGCAAATCTCCATACAGTGTTTTATAAGAGTCTTTCACAAAACAAAACAGAAAGAAAAAAAAAACAGGCCTTTAAAAAATATTAACAAGAACTTCAACTATCCTCTCAGTTTATTAAATTAACTCCACTTAATTCTATATTCTCAATTCTAATTTTTAGGGTAGCAAAATAAATCTTATGGGTCTGTCTTTTTCATTTTTCTGAAGGATAGGAAATGTGGTAAAATGTATCCTCTCAATGTAAATACTTCTTTTCCTTCAACAAGATAGGAGTAAATTTACTAAACTTTTTCTGCCACAGCAAACAAAACTCTGCTGCTGCTACTACCATCTGTCTGCTCCAGGCAGCTTCTCACAGAGTAAGAAATTCAATTTGACATTTCTCTCATCTTTTTCTGAAGTGACTCCCGCCTCTTTTGAACATGAAGTACTAAACCCAGTACTACAGCTTTAGGCACCAGGTCACCTCGGTTGCCTCCGAAAACCTTGGATGGATCATATCCAACCTCTAAAGCCGCTGCCCTTTGGCTTCCATGTTTTCATTTGTTCTAATGATGATCAACACTTAGTGAAATCTTTACACATGTCAAATGTTTTATGTGAACTATGTCATTAAATCCTGCAACACTATGTAATAGACCAACCACCCCAACTTTACAGAAGGAGAGAAACCAACGCATCAAAGGCTTAAGTAACTTGTTCAAGATAGTCGGGTAAGTGGTGGGAGGAGACTCGAACCCAGGTGAGCTGACGTCAGAGCTTCCAGCCACTGTCCCGGGCTACCTCCCTGTCTGCTGTCTTCATCTCTTTTCGGCGCCAGTGGCTCTGTAATCAAGAGCCACAGTGGCTCTTTTACAGTGGCTCTGTAAAATCAAGAGCCAGCTTCCTCTGGTTTGTTCACTGGAGACTCCCAGGGCCTACATCGGCCTTTGACATACAGTTAACACACACTAAATGTCTCTTGAATATATCTCTTTGTGCATTTTTTCTTTCACTGATTTATTTTTTCATTAAACAAATGTTGACTGAGCTTTGTGCAGTGGCATATCTTAGCCAATGAGGTTTATCCAAGGAGCGATTATTGTTCATTGAAACAAATGTTGACTGAGCCCATAAAACTAGGCCTCGTTCTACGCACTCAAGATAACAATAACGAACAAAGTTCCTCCCCTCTGGAAGATTACATATTTTGGAAGATTACATTCTTGAAGGATGAGACACTAATATCTCATGTCATGTAATGAATTGTCGTGAAGAAAATAAAGCAGGGTAAAGGGGCCAGAAATGACGTGGGAGTGCTGTTTTAGGTTGGGTAGTTGCAGAAGGCTTGTCTAAAACAGAGACATTTGGGCAGACACCTGAAGGAAGGATCCCCAGGACAAAAGTCGTTTGGTTATCTAGCAGGAGAGTGTGAAAATGTAAATAAAAGCAGCTGCAAAGGCCATGAGGTAAAAGTATGCTGGGGATGTTCCAGAAACAGTAAGGGGCCAGCACAGATGGTTCGTTTATAGCAAACGAGAAGAAGGGTGGACTAGAGATGACAGTAGGTTGGACCAAGGTAGTAGCAATGGGGCTGATAAATAATTAAATATTAAATATCTTTCAAAGGTGGTATGATTTGCTGATGGGTGGACATGGAATATGAAAGAAAGTGAGGAAGAGCCTGGCAGTTTTGGGCATTTGAATGCAGGCATGATTGAATTGGGGAAGACTGTGGGAAAAGTGGGCTTAGGATTAGAGGAAAATCAAGTTCGGGCTTTTGAACATGTGCTTGAACACTTTCAGGGTACACCCAGCAGGTAACTGTATGGTTTGACCGAGCATAAAACAAAAAACAGTGGTGAGGCCAGTGAACTGGAGAGTTCATACATGATCCACAGGCACTGATGGAAAACAAAAGTCATGCTGGTTCATGTTGCCCTTGACCTTGACCTTGTGACCCCTGCAGAATGATATCAGAATCATTGGCTTTCATCCACATCATTCTTAGTTAATACTCACATGGACCATCTGCTGAACTGGGCATGTAGCTGAATTTTGTAAGGCAGAAACTACACATCCTGCCTCATGAATATATTCATTAATATAGTACTCATACAATAAACATTTGTGAAGCCCATACTCCGCGCCAGTCACAGTTCTAGAAAAGACATGACAGAAAATGTATGGTGTCAAATAGCATTTCAGGTCACGTTCAATACGTCACATCTTCAGAGATGACCCACGACAACCTCAACTATGAAAACAAACAAAACAGAACACAAAGACACCAAAAGGATTAGGAATAGCTTAAGGAGAGGTTTGAAGTTTGACGTCCATGCACTAAAGTTTGTATGTTTAATTCATAAGATATTTTTTCAGGATCCTCCCTCCCTCATTCTACATGTAATTTTTACAAATCTGAACATCTGTTTTTGTAGCCCTGAACAGATACTTCAGAAATAAGTTGGCAGAAGAGGAGAAGGGAAGAGCACTAACAAAGAAATATTAAATGTAATCAGAAACACCATAACACTGCTAGGGAAAAAAGACACACACACACACACACACACACACACACACACACACACACACACACACACACACACACCCTCACAAGATAATTTGTTTTTTCAATGTGGAAGTCTGGGAAGACTTCATGTTTCCTGCATTAAGAAGTCTGTCAGAGCTTAATAAACCTGAAGGCTTCACTATTTCATTTCATGTATTTATTTATTTTTTAAGCCTTCACTAGTTTAAAGCACACTACAGTATGGGTCACCCCAGTCAAGTCTGCACTGAACTCATAAACTCTGCTTTAAAAGCTCAGGAAATGTACAATCCATTTAAGAGGTTCGCTTGGAAATGATGAATGTATACATTTCGAAGGGTTTATTTCAGGTTTGCAAAGCTAAATACCTCCTCCAATAATATTGGGTATCTACTAGGTTTTTGTACTCTGGTTTGTGTGCCACACACACGGTCAACAGACACTAAAAATGCACCCTCGGGCAGTTTACGGCAACTGCCTCAGCCCTCTCACATCACTGGCTCTCTTTCTCTGTCCTCTTCCTGTTCCAGGGGTCCAGTCAGCTTCTGCCCCAACTGCTGTGGCCTGCCCTTTGCTGCCTGCACTCAAATGTTGGAATGCAGGACAGAATTCAGCTTCCCTGCGTCTGGCCTTCGGTGTTCCCTGGGATGTGGCTGCACATGCGCACAGCAGGTACCACATCAGCTGCACCTGTGCTCCTTTCACACTGGGCTTGTGCAAGCCCAAGGTAGCTTCAGCTCAACCTTCGTTTGTACTTGGATTGGACCCTCTGGAGCTCCCCATGACTTTTCTTATGTTCGACATGCACTGAAAACACATTTCACATGAAAAACATACAATCATCACGCCATCAACAGGGATTTAATTTGAATTGTTCCTGAGTAAGTGATTTTTCTTTTCAACATTGGTTAACTCATAGAATTATAAATCTTAAGCTTAAAAGTACTCTTAAGTTTGCCATCAGTATTAACCTGAATACAGTTTTAACCTGTCTACAGAGCTCCCCAAATCTCCCAATTTTCACTGGTCTCCCTTATTTTCAGAAACATTCATTTACAAAATACAAAACTAGAAAGAGGTACTTAGTTCATAGCTGTGACATACACTAACGCTAAAGAGTTAATATAAAGATTAAGCCAATGACCTTGGCTTGTTTAAAGTAGAAAAAAAAAAAGTTAGCCAGCCACAGCCTGGGAGCCTGACAGTGTGAAGCTAAGTAAATAGCCTTAACCCATCCACCAAGTTTTACAAGTTTCTTATAATGTTAATGTTTGTCCAAGGTAAAGGAGGATCCAACTACCATTTGCATTTTTCATGTGTGTTTTCTTTAGTTTAAAACTGATTACACTGAACCATGTGACCTGGATTTCAAAACACATCCAGACCATAGACTCAATTTTGTGTTTAAAGGAAAATGAAAGGGCAAGCATCCCAGCGTCCACTCATTGCCGTTGTAACCCAAATTTCTATTATTTTCAGTGGATACGAGGAAAAGCTGAACCCTGAAGACCAGAAGTAAATATTAGCATTACAATAGCTACAGCAGATCCAAGAGTATTAGACACACACATGATCATGCAGGTGAAACACATACACACACTAGAGCAGGGTGTTAACGGGCATAACTCTGTAGCTAGATCCTTCTCACTCACGCTTACCCTTCAGTTTTTTCCTAGCCCACCGAGCACAATGTTAGCATGGTGAGTTCTGTTTCAACAATAACATGACTTGCTTTTACCGCAATCCTACTGAACTCCCTCAACCGTTTTCAAAACTGCCTGGCCCTAAGTTTTCAATGCGTGTTTTCCAGCCTCCTGAACCCTAACATCTTTCCAACACAACTCAGTAATAT
>PVKM010016551.1:13101-26850 GCA_004027735.1 Carollia perspicillata
CCCCCCCCCCCCCCCCCAGTCTGGGGTGTCATCTCTGAGAGGTTTGAAGACCTTCTCCACCTCCTCTAGCTGGGCCCCCAGCTCAGGTCCTTTCAGGTCCTCCTTAATCGCATACTCCTGCTCTTTTCAGATTCCCCTGCTTACTCCTCACCTTCCTGTCCACATCTGAGCAGCTAACTTTCTTTGTCCAGAAAGTGTTTAGGCCTGCTGGTTGCGGGAGTCCTGCCTGGGCCTTGATTTCACCACCACCAAGACAGGCCCAAAGCCAGCCTGAAAGCCTGGGGCGCTACCTCTGCCGCCCTCTAGTGGTGGCCTTCAGCCGCGTGGGCTGTGCAGAGCCCTTTTCCCCTCAAGTCACAGTCTGAGAATCTGTGAGTATAAAACTAGAAATTCAGTCCTCTTCAGAAAATTGGTCATTTCTCCTGTTTCTGTAAATACCTCCTCCTTTACTGAATGAAAAAAGAAAGCATACTTTCCCTTTTTACTGTGCTTTTTCATCTGTCTGAAAGTGTGTGCAAAATATATTTGAGTCCCTCTAAACTGCCTAAGAAAAACAATGTGCCCCCAAACAACTACTCAGCCTTTCAAAGTTATAAACAAGCACTACCAAATCCTTTTTCAAAAGATTAAATAAAGTGGGCTTTGGGGATGCTGTCTCCAGATCTGAATGCTTGGTTATACAGGTGTGTAAACTTTGTTAAAATTAATAGATCTCAAAAAAATGGTATCTGTATTTTTGTATATATTATACTTACGATTTTTTAAGTAAACAGATCATGATTTAACAATACTGCCATATTAATGATATTTTCCCTTATGTAAACAATAGGTATAACCCTTCATTTCCATAGGTGTAGTAACTGTTATGAAATCTGTTTTGTGAACATGGATTAAGAATAGTTTGATTAAGATATTTAGTGATTCTCTAGGCTGAATTTTTCCTAACAGCATTAACTGACGCATAACATGTTCATCCTTTCCCACTGAAAAGGCATTGCACATATTATTTAAAGGACAAAATACAACAAAGATGGGAAACCTTGCTATATAATTTTTTCGCATGCGTTACGTTCTATGTTTTTTTTCCAGGACAGAGTTCTGTGCAACTGATAGAACTCTCAGCAGAATAGTCAAAAATGATCCCTCCCATCCTACCTGAAACCTCAAAAACATTCTCAAACATCACTTGAGAAAAACAATGATTTTTCTCAGTTAAAGAGATTTGTTTTATGATTCTTTTGAAGGAGACCTTTAAATTCAGTCATTTAAGAATATGTCTGATGCACTCTTGCACTGTATTATTTACAAAATAGTAGTAAATCAGTAAGTCTAGTAAAGAATATTCTACAATAAAAAAAGGATCTATTCCACAGAACCCAATTCTGTGCCCAGGAAACACCCCCACGCTACCTTTTTCCCTTTCTCAGAGCTGATACTACAAAGGGAATTTTACATGCTAACAAGAGGTTCAGATCAAATCTGTTTGGCAGTGAAATCCATCTCTTTCAAGGGCCAGATTCTTTCCCTGTAACCGCTGCTTATAAGTGACAATAGTTCATTGTTCAACTTCTCATTGAATGATGATGCTGTGTCTGTGAGAGGCATCCTTGGAGGGAGGGAGATTTGTTCTTCTATTTTTCTTCAGTGAAACAGCTTTGAAAAACTCTAAGGGCAGACATTGTTGTTAAAAGGAACAGTTCCAACTCTCATGATGACTTTTCTCCCAAAGTGCTGTGTGCAATCATTAATCAGCTCTTTCCATGGGTAATTTTATGTCACAAGAGAAAGGTTAACATGCCCTGAATGTCCTTCAGGAGCTTTGGGGAAAAAACAACCCTGGAGAAAAGGGCTGGAGAGGATCACACTTTCTAAACTTATTTAATGAAAATATTTTTTGGAAAGAGACCCTCCCATATCACACACAGTGTCTTCAATTAAATCTTCCAGATTCCTTCTGAAATTGTGGATTGCTCTCATCTGGAATCACCAAAGGGCACATTCATAAATTATCTAACTGTGTATATGTTTATTGCAGAATGCATATGGCAATAACTATATTTTATTGTATATATTCATGAACAATAATTAAATTAACTTCAAAAATATCTTGTTTGCAGCCAATCTTTAACTTTAAAAGGCAAAGGGTGTTACAAAAGGCCAAATTTAAATATAATGATTGAATTGCATATATTACTTTTAAACTGAGTTCAGATAGCTAGTTTTGACTAAAGCCTATTTTGTGTTTTCATAACTCACTAATTTAAAATTTATATCTATGGCTTAGAATCTACAACTAATACAAATTCTATTTTCATTTAAGCATTCCAACTTTATGCTCTAAAACAGGAGTCTGGACACCTGGTTCTCCTCTGTCACACACTAAGTGTACGGCCTTCAGCATGAGTATGACCCAGCCAAGCTACAGTTTCCTCATCTACAAAGACTGAAGCTCCTTCAATCACTAAAACTGTACAATTCTGAAAAACTGAAAAAATATACCTCTTTCTCTAACCCCCAAATGTTTGCATATTAATCCGTAGAACCTGAGAAGGGCATCTGATATTTCAAGAACAAAATTGCAGACGTGATCAAGTTAAAATTCTCTAATAGTTTACTCTTTATTGTATTTTTCCATCACCATTCATCCCCCTTACTCTATCTTCTACCTCTACCTTCCCCTTCCCCCTGCAATCACTGCACTGATGTCGTGTCCATGAGTTCTTTTTCTTTTTTTGCTTGATCCCTCCACCTCCTCCAACCTCCCCAGAGCTGTCAGTTTGCTCTCCACCTATGAGTCTGTCTTTATTTTGCTTGTTGGTTCAGTTTGTTCATTACATTCCATAAATGAGTGAAATCATTAAGTATTTGTCTTTCTCTGACTGGCTTGTTTCACTTAGCATAACAGTCTCTAGGTCCATCCATGCTGTTGCAAAAGGTAAAATTTTTCTTCTTTTTAATGGCTGAGTAGTATTCCATTGTATAAATGTATTATAGCTGTTTTATCCACTCATCTACTGATGGACACTTGGGCTGCTTCCAAATTTTGGCTAGTATAAATAATGCTGCAATGAACATAGGGGGGCATATATTCTTTCGAATTAGTGTTTTGGGTTTCTTGGGATAAATTCTCAGATGGAGGAGGCAAAAACATACAATGGGCTAAAGATAGTTTATTCAATAAATGGTGTTGGGAAAATTGGACAGACATGTGCAGAAAAATGAAATTATCACTTTTTTATGCACACATAAGAATAAGTTCAAAATGGATTAAAGACTTAAATGTTAGACTTGAAAGCATAAAAATCCTAGAAGAAAACATAAGCAATAAAGTCTTGGACATTTGCTTATAGTAATATTTTTTCTATAAGGAAAACAAAAGAAAAAATAATCAAATGTAACTACATCAAACTAAAAACTTTTTGCACAGCAAAGGAAGTTTTCAACAAAATGAAAAGACAACCCATTGAATTGGAGAACATATTTACCAATACATCTGATAAAGGGTTAATATCCAAAATTTATAAAGAACTTATAAAAATCAACACCAAAAAAGGACAATATAATTTTAAAAATGGGTGAAGGACCTGAATAGACACTTCTCCAAAGAGGACATACTGATGTCCAATACACAAATGAAAAGATGCCCAACATCACCAATCATCAGAAAAATGCGAAGTAATGCCACAATGAGCTATCACCTCACACCTGTCAGAATCGCTATCATCAATAACTCAACAAACAAGTGCTGGTGAGGATGTGGAGAAAGAGGGACCCTTTTGCTCTGTTGGTGGGAATACAGACTTATGCAGCCACTGTGCAAAACAGTATGGAATTTCCTCAAAAGTTAAAAACAGAATTCAAGTTAAAATTCTTAAAGTGTGGAGATTATCCTGGATTATATCATGGGTCGGCTATAATAGCAAAGGTCTCTTGAAGAGGGATACAGGAGGAGTCAAGGTCAGAGAGAAGGCTTTGTGACAATGGAAAAAAATACTTGAGAAATGTGGTCCCAAGCTGAGGAATACCAGCAGCCTCTAGAAGCTGGAAGAGGCAAAGAATGAATTTTCCCCTTGAGCTTGGAGAAGGAACCAGCCCTGCCAACACCTTGACTTTATTTAGCCCAGTGAAACTGATTTCAAACATGTGGCCTCCAGAGCTGTAGAAGAATAAATTTGCATCATGTTAAGCTTCTGAGTTCATGGTAATTTGCTGCTGCAGCTCTAAGAAATTAATGCATTGTCATGGGGTGAGCCACTTCTCATCAGTGGTATAAGGAGCTCTATGGACACTCTCCCCAGTGAAAAAAGACACCCAAATAAAAATTATGAAAACAACCATTTAAAGCCTTTAGAAATTGTCATAAGGGCACACGGAAAGTGGAGAAAAGCTACTAAATCCCATTAAAAACAGTGAGTCTCTACCATTTGAGCCAGAGGTTGCTCCCACCCCCCACTCCCCAGTTCAATGTAATGGAAGATCTACACTGAGTGGGTGTAGCCAAGAACACAAGTTCTTTCTTCAGCTCAGTCTATTCAGAAAAAAATTGGGCAAGAAAATAAAATAAAAGGCATCCAGATTGGAAAAGAAGAAGTAAAACTATCTTTATTTGCAAATGACATGAGCCTGTATACAGAAAATATTAAGGAATCCATTGAAAACCAATTAGAACTAACAAATGAGTTCAGCAAAGTGACAGAGTACACAATCAATATACATAAATCAATTGTATCTCTATTCATTAGTAATTAACAATTGTAATTTTATTGATTAGTAACAAACAATCTAAAATCAAGATTAAGAAAACAATTCCATTAATAATGGTACCATAAAGAATAAAATACTTAGAAAGAAATTTAACAAAAGAAATGCAACACTTCTACTCTGTAATCAACAATACATCATTGAAAGAAATCAAATATCTGTTTGATTGAACATAAAATATGAATATTTTGCCGTGGCTGGTGTAGCTCAGTGGATTGAGCATGGGCCTGTGAACCAAAGAATCGCGGTTCAATTCCCAGTCAGGGCACATGCCTGGGTTGCAGGCCAGTTCCCAGCAGGGGACGCACGAGAGGCAACCATACGTTGATGTTTCTCTCCCTCTCTCCTTCCCTTCCCCTCTAAAGATAAATAAATAAAATCTTTAAAAAATATATGAATATTTTAAGTTCATAGATTGGAGGACAATATTGTTGAGATGTACTCCCCGAATTGATGTACGGATTCAATGCAATATAATAAAAATTCTAACTGCTCTTTTTTCAGAAATCAAGAAGTTGATCCTAACATTCATGTGGAAATACAACTTGAATTCAGAATATATTTTTAAAAACTCTTGAAGCTGAACAAAGATAAATAATCCAATTTTTAAATGGGCAAAGGATTAAAACATACATTTCTCCAAAGAAATATCGTATCTCCAGCCCTGGCTGGTGTAGTTCTGGATTGAGCACAGGCCTGTGAAGCCAAGGGGTCGCTGGTTCGATTCCCAGTCAGAGCACATGCCTGGGTTCCAGGCCAGGTCCCCAGTAGGGGACACATGAGAGGCAACCACACATTGATGTTTCTCTCCCACTCTCTCCTTCCCATCCTCTCTCTCTAAAAATAAATAAAATACTTTAAAAAAATTTAAAAAAAAAGAAATATTGTATCTCCAGTATCATTTTTAAAAGTAGCTTGGACTGACATACTTAAAAAATTGTGAATTTGCAATCATAAATTCTAAAACTCAATTTTGCTACCCCAGAGATTTTGCTCCCTGCACAATCTCCTCATTAATTCAACTACCATACTTCATCCAAAACTTTAAAAAATATTTCCCCAATGTTAACCAAAATAATTTTATGTTTACATGTCATTTTAACAATAATATGTTAAAAACAGGGTAATGTTTGTTTTGTTTTGGGCCTTGAGATATATAAACAATAAATTTATCTTTTGGTCTCCTTTTCCCTCTTTATTTCAGAAAGAAAAAGCATTGAGAAACTGCTACTTAAGAATTTTTGTTGAGTCAGAGCTAGTGGTACAACACCAATCTGAGTTCAGTTAGAGCCAACTGTAACAATACATATATGCCTACTAATCAGACTGTATTTTCAAATGTAATATTTGGTCAAGTCATGTCTATTGTACATTTTCAATACTAGAGGTCAGTACACATTCAGTGACTCAGCAAATATGATGTATCAATTTCTATTCCAGGCATTGGAAATATCACACGAGATAACAGCCTTCAAGGAAGATTACTATTTCCTCAAAATAAGCTTCTCAAGGATCTTAAATTCTAGTAGATGAAACAGAAAATACACAAACAAGAAAGTACACGTATAAAAATAGCAATTTTAGATTATGATAAGAGTTAAACAGTAAATAAGTCACAATGGAATGAGCCAGGGAAGTCTTTCTACATTTAAGTCCTGCATGATAAAAAGAAGCAAGCCATGTAAAGAACAGGTGGAAAAGGATTTTAGGCAGAGGGACCAGAGCGGGCAAAGACCCTGAAACCCTGGAGCACTGGAAAAGTAGAGAGAGGCCAGAGGGGTGAGTAAGCAAAGCAGAGTGGCAAGAAATAAAAAAGACGAGCAAAGGCCTGACTGCAGAGGGTCCTCCAGGCAATGGGGCATGGGGTAATCAGGAAGAGACAGGGTCTGATTCACAAACTCATGGCAAGGATTCGTTTCTCATGGCAAGGAAAGTGCTCCTGGAGGCTCTGCAGCAGATTTTCTTTTCAATTCATTGGTCAGAATTGTGTGGCATGCATTTTTATTTTTAAACCATTTGCTGACAATAGGAATTGAACTATAACCATGATTGGGCTGTGACTAATCAATTTTCACTTGGATATCCAATCACCCCTGGTATTGGACATTCCCCCCAGTAGTTTGTGTAGTTACCCACCCAGTAACTGCACAAAATTGAAGTTTCTATTAGCAAGGGAGAAGGGAGGAATGGCTGTTGTAAAGTTACCAAAAATCTATGCTATCCAAGTGGAGGTAACAAGCAGTCAGTTGATTACAGAAGTCTGGGATTCTGGCAAGGGTGTCAGATGGATGGCAGATGAAGTCTTCTGCATATGGCCGATATTTAAGATCAGTGGGTTGGATGAGATCATCTGGATAGAGTGTATATAGATTCAGAAGACAGTCCAGCATTATGCTCTGGTATACCCCAATATTTAGAGGTCAGGCAAAGGAGGAGAAACACACACACACACAGGATTGGTCAGAGCCAGATGTGGGAGATTGTCTTAAAAGACAGGCAGACAAACAAACAAACAGTTTTCCAAGGAGCATTGGACAATTGGGTTGGGTGTTGCTGGGAGGAAGGTGAAAGCAGAAGCGTTCACAGGTTCTATCCAGTAAAACAGCAGTGAGACTTCTTTGGTGCCCTGACAAGAGCAGATTCAGTGAACGCTTTAGTAGAAGATTGACAAAGGAACCAGAGAGTGAATGAAAGCTGAGAACATAGTGTGAGGATTGCTGTGAAAGAACAGAGACATATAGCAAAGGGAATCATGACAGTCAAGGGAAAATATTTCCATGGTTATACTTTGGGAGATTATAGAACTTATGTGTTTGTTGCCTTGAATGACCCAGTTCAGAGAAAGACATCGATGGCGTAGACTAGAGGAGGTGAACTATAAGAACAAAAATCCTAGGAAAGGTGAGAGTGGATGGGATGTGCATGTGAGCGGAAGGATGGACCTGACAGGAGGACATACATTTATTCCATTTCAAAAAGAGGGAAGGCAGAGAAAATGTGGGCACTGAAACTGAGAGGCAAGTAGACAAGATGCAGGCATTCTTCTATGTTGGCTCAGATATTTTTCAATTAAATACGAGTACAAGTCATCAGCTAAGAATGGGGAGGGAGAAAGTGTGGGAGGTGTGGGGTGAGAGGAAACACGAAATAGTTATTTCACAGACTTAAAAGGGAACTTTATTAGGGAAAGTAGTAGGGCTCGTTGGCAGTAATGAGGGCATATTTGAGGCCTGGGATCACAAACTTAAACTGCAACCAGGAGACAGTTGTGATATAATCTCTAGTGGACACAGACGTAAAGAAGATGGCCAGCAGGCTCATAAAGGGTTGGGATCTAGCCAGGCACATACAATAAGAGTCAGACCAGAGGACTGAGCCTGTTTTCAAGTAAATTATTTTAATAATGGCTCATGAACTGTAAGCTGGTTTAAAAGAGAAGCTAAGTTAGGAGAGTAGTGAAGATTGTGAAAAAGCAGCAGCATGAATGGACTAGAGGCTTCAAAAAATGAGGGAATAATCACAATTAAGGTGCTAGAGCACGGGAGCTGAAAGGACAGGACGCAGTGACCATCAGAACAAGTTCCCACTTTCACGAGGTAGATTGCTCACACATACTACTTTGCATTTAGTTTAGCCTCGTCAAGAAGACCAAAGTATCTGCTGGGCCCAGCCTGCTAAAAGGGAGTAGCAGTATGTGTGACTAAGAAGCAGCCATGTGATGAGTGAATTGGTAATGTGCTAATTCAGCAATGGCACAGTAAAATGGACCATATAACATTAGATCTGAACAATAGGGCAACATTGCAACATTAAAAAAGAAAAGAAAAAAGAGAAGAGTTTGGGCTTACAGTCAAAGCAACCTGATTCAAACCCTAGCTGTGACATGCAGCAGCTATATATCTTGAGGCATATTTCTTAACCTCACTGAATCCTGGATTATCCTTTTAAACCAGGCTATGTGTACCTCCCTTACAGGGGTTGTTCTGCACATTAAAAAGGATAATATATGCAAAGTGCCTGCAAATAATAGGTTCTGAGTAAATATTAACTACTGTGAAAATAAGGAGTCATGTTCCTACTGCTGCATGCAGTTTGAGATTCATTTGAGGAAGCTTTTACTCTGCATGTAGGGGCTAAAGGGCTATGTCAACCAGAAGGGTGAAGAGAGGATTCTCCTTATAGGGCTGTTACGTGTGAGAGCGAACCCTGGATTGGTTATTACATTAGAGCTGATAGTTTTAATGGTAGGAATGAAGGTTTAATTTTTAGCTATTGACAGTATAGAGATCAGAAATGAAATCACAATAGGCAGCTATCTCTGTGGAGCATGCCCACACCTTTCCCCATCCCCTCCCTCCTAGCACATTTTACTCACCTCTCTCTTTTTCCTAAGCTCCAAGGGCCCCTTTTTTGCCTCCTTAACTTGTTTCCTGAGCCCATTTCTTCTACAGCTAACTTCTATCTCTGCAACTTTCTAAATAAACTTTCTGAAAGAAAGAAAGAAAGAAAGAAAGGAAGGAAGGAAGGAAGGAAGGAAGGAAGGAAGGAAGGAAGGAAGGAAGGAAGGAAGGAAGGAAGAAAGAAAGAAAGAAAGAAAGAAAGAAAGAAAGAAAGAAAGAAAGAAAGAAAGAAAGAAAGAAAATCACAATACCTGGATTCATATTTTTAGATTAATGATGAACCCCAAACTAGTAGACATGTGGTAGTGAAGAGGGTACGGGTGGTAGACCTAATCCCAGCCCAGCAAGAACAGACTATGGAGACTTTTCTGTTACTAAATCCTTTTGTTTTAAGGCTGTTGTCATTCACATTTCTCTAATTCTTTGTATGTTTGCTGTTTTCTTAAGCTTTTATTGAACATTTGAATAAGTAAAGAATCACTTGTGTAACTTGCCAAAAAAATAAGTGCTCAGAGACCTTCCATGACAGAGAGGGTGCCGCATTTCTAATGACTCCTGAAACCATCCTAGTCTTCACCTCCCTCTGGACTCCCTCTGATCCCTCTCAGCCCTCCTCAACCTCTTTGGCCTCTTATCTGCCCCCTAATTTGTTGTTTGATGGTTCTTTCCTCCCAGATTCATCTTGGTTTACAGAATCTAATCTCCCTTTCAAGTGGTCTTCTGCTTTCCTGTTGATGGACTGCCCATTCACAACCTGCCCCTGGATCTTTATTTTAACTTGTGATTTTCTCAAAGCCCCTTTGAGAGGGGCAGCTGGGTATGGTGATATCTGCCATCTATGTTTATTAAGCCAAAGTCCCTGGGTTTTCAAAACTCCTTGGTTGGAATTATTACAGGAGAAAAGCATAGACTGAAGATACGCAGCAAGGAAGCAGCAGTCAAATTTTAGAGAGAGAGCACCACTAATTAAAAAGATGGCCAATACAAAAAATCAATAGTAGTAAACTACAAATATTTTCAAATATAATGTCCTAGTCGTCTTAAAAATCCTTCTAAAATAGGTGAGGATCTATTGGGGTTCATAACATTTAAGTGCAAGCCAGCTCTTCTCCAGAAACTTTGCTTTCAGAGTATGCATTTTCATTTTAGTCTTTAAACTTTATAATTCACACATGAAATTTCTCCCTCATGTGTATCTACTACAGTGATTTTCAGCCTTTTGTCATTTCATGGCACACACAAACTAATTACTACCTTCTGGCCAAGATGGAGGTGTAGGTAGATATACTTCACTTCCTTGCATAACCAAAAGAAGGGTAGCAACCATTTTAAAAACAAGAAACAATGAGAACTGCCAGAAAATCAAACTGTATGGAAAGGGGTTGAAGAAACATTCATCTAGACTGTTAGGAGGGGTGGAGACAGTCAGCCGGTGCAGAGAGGATGTGCAGCAATGTAACAAACAGATCACGGGCCGGGCAGGCAAGGTGGAAGCTGGTGGAAAAGGCAATCCCACATTTGGGTGCAGATAAACCAGCAACAACAAATGAGGAGTGACATAGACTGCACAACCTAGGGTTCTAGTGCAGGAAAAAAAAGCCTCAAAACTTCTGACTGCTAAAACCTGTGGGAGTTGTGGCAGGGGGAGAATCTCCCAGTCTCACAGAACAGTCTGTTACAAGGGCCCACAGGGTCCTAGAATGCACAAAAGTCCACCCACCGAGGAATTACCACCAGGGCAGCATCTGAAAGGGCACAATTATCCTGTGGGTAGTAGGGGAAGTGACTGAAAACATGATGAGACCTGAGTAAGCAGCATTGTTCCCATTCTGACCCCTCCCCCATGTACAGTGACACAACATAGCACAGTGAAGTAGGCGGTCTTGCCCTGTTGAATACTTAAGGCTCTGCTCCTTACAACATAACAGGTGTCCTGAGACAAAGAAATATGGCCCAAATTAAAGAACAGGCCAAAACTCCAGAAAAAGAACTAAGTGATGAGGAGATAGTCAACCTATCAGATGCACAGTTCAAAACACTGGTAATCAGGATGCTCACATAAATGACTGAGTGTGGATGCAAAATAAAGGAAGAAATGAAGGCTATACAAAGTGAAATAAAGCAAAATATACAGGGAATCAACAATGAAGGGAAGGAAACAGGGACTCAAATTTGGGACAGACAGAAGAAATGAACATTCAACCAGAACAGAATGAAGAAACAAAAATTCAAAAAAATAAGGCTTAGGAACCTCTGGGACATCTTTAAACACTCCAATATCCAAATCATAGGGTGCCAGAAGAAGAGGAAGAGCAAGAAATTGAAAACTTATTTGAAAAAATAATGAAGGAAAACTTCCCCAATCTGGTGACAGAAATACACATGCAAGTCCAGGAAACTCAGAAAATCCCAAAGAAGTTGGAATCAAGGAGGAACACACATCATAATTGAATTACACAAGATTAAAGATAAGGAGAGAATCTTAAAAGCAGTAAGAGAAAAAGAAAGAGTTACCTACAAAGGAGTTCCCAAAAGACTATCAGATGATTTCTCAAAAGAAACCTTGCAGGCAAGAAGGGGCTGGAAAAAAGTATTCAAAGTCATGCAAGGAAAGGACCTGCTCCCAAGATTACTCTATCCAGCAAAGCTTAATTTAGAATGGAAGGGCAGATAAAGTGTTTCCCAGATAAGATCAAGTTCAAGGAGTTCATCATCACCAAGCACGTATTATATGAAATGTTAAAGGGACTTATCTAAGGAAAAGAATATCAAAACTATGAATAGTTAAATGACAACAAACTCACAACTATCAACAACTGAACCTAAAAATAAACAAAAACAAACTAAGCAAACAACTAGAACAGGAAGAGAATCACAGAAATGGAAATCACATGAAGGGTTATCAGTGGGGAGGGAGTGGGGGAGAATGGGGAAAAAATACAGGGAATAAGAAGCATAAATAGTAGGTAGAAAATAGACAGGGGGAGGTTAAGAGTAGTATAGAAAGTGTAGAAGCCAAAGAACTTATATGTATGACCCATGGACATGAACTAAGGTGGGGTGGGAATACTAGAGGGATGGGGTGTGCAGGGAGGAAACAAATGGGACATCTGTAGCAACATAATCAATGAAATATAATTTAAAAACTACTAAAATTCTATGGCACACCAAAAATATATTTTTTGCCAATTTTACAAAAAAATAGGTATAATGTTGATTCATTCACACTGGACAGCTATTGTTGTGTTTGCTGTTGTCATTTTTTTTTAATTTGACAATCTAAGGGAAAGAGGTCAGTGCTCCTCTTTTCAGTCAGATATTGCATGTTTTAAAAGTTCTTGTGGCACACCAGTGTCCTGCAACACACTAGTTGAAAATCGCTGATCCAGTACACTGAGAGGTAATTAATATATCTTGTCTGAAAACCATCACCTAAGGAAAAAGAAAAACAAAAAAGTGGGGCATACTTTTAAAATGCCCTTGCTAGTATTCTGAAATGAAAATAATTTGGACTTTTTTCTGGTGACTTTTTAAACGTTTACAGTGCTGTTTTAAAAAATGATAGAACCGTGTTTTGATGCTTTATATCTAACAGACTGTTTGAACTTTTCATAAAGTCACATTCCAAAAAATAATAAATATTTTTTACAGAACTTCTACAATCCAACACAAACCATTTTTGGAAGTAATTGCAACATAAGTAAAAATATGTAGTAATTAAATCTGTGACAGAGGGACTATGTCTATCTTATTCACTCTTTTATACCTAGCATGTTGCATAAGTCCCAGCTCTCACCAGCTGAATGTATGAATTAATTTTATTAGCTTCTGAATTCTTGGTGTTATATGCCAAAATATATTTACTTATTTATTTATTACCATTTATTATTTTTAAAATAAACATATCATTAAAGTCTTGAAACTGGGCAAACTGTCTCCAGTTAACCAAAGTGGTTCCTCTTGACTCTCAGAGTCTGGTAAAACAGTAAATTTATAGCAACTGTCGGATAATTTTAAAAATTGATAAAAGTACAGTCTTTAGGATAAATCTGATGATGTTTTTATCTTTCCCTCCTTCCTATTTTTTGTTTGCTGTATTATTATATTACTACTATTATTACTAGAGGAGTATTTAGTTTTTCAAGACAGATAATATAGTTTTTAAAACCACAAAGATTTGTTTTCATTATAAAAGTAATGCATGTATATTGGAGAAAATTCAGAAAACATGGGTAAGCCAAAAGAACCAATAAAAATCAACTAAGATCCAAAATGGCAAAGGAGTAAGTGCAAGCTACACTAACCTTCTCCCAGAACCAATCTGGAATTACAACTAAACTGTAGAGAAATCATCCAGAATAACATACTGAACACTAGCTGGAGAGAAGTCTTATAACCACAGACAGATGGAAGAAACCACTTCACACAGTAAGACTGGTAGGGAGTGCAGAGGAGGTGTGAGAGGGCTGGCTGGGCTTCCACAGGTGCTAGCTGAAGTTCCAGAGACATATTTCAGCAGCTGGGGAGTTCTCTCCAAGAAGTGTGGGGTCTAAACCCCAAGCTGAGATCCCCAGCCTATAGCACCAGA
>PVKM010016552.1:0-26730 GCA_004027735.1 Carollia perspicillata
GTGGTAGGGTTAGGTTGTTTCTTTGAAATGTTTCTATCTTTTTTAGGTAGGACTGTATTGCTGTGAACTTCCCTCTCAGGACTGCCTTTGCTGTGTCTTGTAAATTTTGCACTATTGTGTGTTCATTTCCATTTGTTTCCATAGACTTTTTAATTTCTTCCTTGATCTCATTATTACCCTTTCATTGTCTAATAACATGTGAGTCAATCTCCATGAATTTGAGTGTTTTTGAGGTTTTTATTTGAGAATGGTTTCTAGTTTAAGGCCCTTGTGGTGTGAAAATGGTAGATATGATTTCCATTTTCTTGAATTTGTTGAGGCTTGTTTTGTGTTCTATGATGTGGTGTAGCTTTTAAAATGTTCCATGCACATTTGAAAAGAATATGTATTTTGTTTCTTTGGGATGAAAGTTTATATATATATATATATATCAGTTAAGTCCATTTGATCTAGGGTATTGTTCTATGCTGCAATATCCTTGTTTATAGCTTGTTTGGAAGATCTGTCCATTGTCGACAATTGGGTGTTAAAATCTTATAGTATAAGTGTGTTGCCATCTATATCTTTCTTGAAGTCATCCAAGATTTTCCCTATATATTCGGGTTCTCCTATGTTGGGTGCATATATGTTTATATTTATGTCTTCTTGATAAGTTCTTACCCTGAATATTATGAAGTGTCCTTTGTATCTCTCTTTGTCTGATATAAGTATTGCTACAGCAGCTTTTTTCCCCTGCCCATTTTCTTGGAATATTTTTTCCAATCTTTTACTGTCAGTCTGTGTACATCTTCTGTTCTAATGTGGGTCTCTTGTAGACAGCATATGTGCAGGTCATGTTTTCTTATCCATTCAGCTGCCCTATGTCTTTTGATTGGAGCATTTAATCCATTTACATTTAAGGTTATTACTGATAGATACCTATTAATCCTCTCCCCTTTGTGCCTGTGTTCCTCTCTCTTGCTCCCTCTTTTTCTTCATCTTCTTAAAGCAGTCCCTTTAGTATATCTTGCAGTGCTGGTTTGGTGGAGGTGTATTCTTTGAGTCTACTTTCATCTGGGAAACTCCTTATTTCATCTTTCATTTTAATTGAGAACCATTCTAGGTAAAGTAGTTCTCATTGCAGGCCTTTGCTTTTCGTTACTTGGAATATTTCTTGCCATTCTGTCTGGCTGGTAGTGTTTCTATTGAGCAATCAGCTGATAGCCTAATTGGGATTCCCTTGAATGTTACTCCTTGTCCCTCCCTTGTTGCTCTTAAGATCCTCTCTTTGTCTTTACAACTTGGCATTTTAATTATGATGTGTCTTTAGTGGGCCTCTTTGGATTCATCTTGATTTAGGTCCTCTGTGCTTTCTGAGGTTGTGTGTCTTTTCCTCTCTCCAGGTTCAGGAAGTTTTCTGTCATTATTTTTTCAAACAGGGTTTCTGTCCTTTATCTTTTTCTTTTCCTTCTGGTAGTCCTGAGATTTGAACCTTATTGCTTTTCGTGTTGTCTTGCAATTTCCTTAAGCTATCTTCATATTTTTTTAGTCTTTTTTCATACGGCTGCTCTACCTGGGTGTTTCTTTCTACCTTGTTTTCAATCTCACTAATTCAGTCCTCTGCTTCATACAACCTGCTTGAAATTCCTTCTTGTGTTTTTTTTTTATTTCAAAAATTATATTCTTCATTTATTCCTGGTTCTTGTTTATAGTTTCTATTTCATTTCTCATACTGTTGTAGTCTCACTCACTTCTTCATAGTTGTCTGTGAGTTCCCTGAGCAGCCTTATTACCATTTTTTTTGAATTCTATTCCTGCTAGTTTGCTTGCCTCCATTTCAGTTAGCTCTTTTACTGGGGAGTCTTCCATTCCTTTTAATTGCAGGTTCTTTCTTTGTTGCCTTATTTTAGGTGACTCTTTTGTTTGTTTCTGCATTTCCCAGTGCTGTGCTTTGCCAGTTGTTTTTGCAAAGTGAGCTTCTGTGGTGAGAGTTCTGTGGGACTCAGTGGTGTGGTCTCTTTGATCTTCTTGTCTGGATGCTCTAGGGTTGCCCTTTCTTCCATTTGTTTGGGCTTTCTTGTTTTACTTGGGCTTTACCTGTTGGTGGCTCCTTTGTTGCTGAGGTCTCCCCTCCAGTGCATTTACTGGTATTTACAACTCCCACCTTGTCTTATGTGTGATCAGGAGCAGAGTGAAGGTGAAACGAAGAAAGACAGCAGGAGAGTATTCTATGGAATTTAAAGTACTAACACTAGAAAACAGAGAGGAGGTCCTTTAGAGAAGTACAGCAATAACTGTGGCATTTCACCAAACTAGCCACTTTTTATAAGATGTGAAAAGGGGGTCAGACTTTTATTAGTAGAGAAAAAGAATGTGTGCTGACTTTAGACAGCAAAACACTTATGCTTGATTAGATGGTGACTTATAGTGAGAGAAAGGGATTGAATCTTGGCATAGCATGAGAGAAAATAAAGTTAACCACAACAATAATAAAGCTCAGGAAGATGGTAAAATGGATTAAGACCAGGGAAAGGTACTGTGTAGGATTTGGAATAACAATATAATAAAAAATATATAATCTGAATAAAAAGAATAAAAAGTAAAAAACCAAGAGTACTGTGTTATTGGAATATGGGTGAAGTGAAAGAAGAAAAATTAGAATGCAGTATAAAAGGGAGAATAATGAAAACCAATCAAACAATAAAATCAAACAAACAAAAAAAACTGAACAGAAAGAAGAGAAATTAAAAAAAATACAGAAATAAAATAAAATAAAAATAACAAAAAATAAAATGAAAAAAGATGCAAGTTCTGAAGGATATTGAGGTGAAATTTGTCACAGCTGTTGGTGTTAGCCTTCTGACTTCTTTCTGAATCTGTCTTTAGTTTTCTTATGCTCTAGTCTTTTGTCTTATACTGGAGGGGGAAAAAACACCTCCTGGTGACTTTAAACTTTCCAAATGGGTTTTGCTGGTTTTCCTGAATGCTGCAGGCAGAGGGGGACTCAGCTCCATTTTTCCCCTTTCCTATGGTTCTGTTAGGATGCTGGTTCAGTCTGGGCTACAATATACATAGGTGTCCAGTTCCCATTTTATGCCCTCAGAGTGTTATGCTGCTCACACTGTCTACTGCTTATATGTGCGAGTTTGGCACCTATAGCTCACCTCATTGTGCAACCCTTTGATTAGTTGGTGAGGTACACTGAGTGGGGGCAAATCATAACCTTCTTTCTCCCTCTTTGTTGGCCTGGGCCTGTGAACACGCAAAGTTCCTTCAGGGCCATTTAGTTGCCCTATTGAATTAAGTCTCTCCAGGCACTGCTACCTATCTGAGCCTCTGCTGTCCCCATTTGATCAATCCATGAGGTGCCCTGAGTGGGAGCGAATCATACTTCTCCCACTTTGCTCTTCACTGGCCCTACCACTGCACATGATAGGTACTTGCACAGAAGCTGAGAGCCTTTCTTAAGCAAATTCCCCTTGTTTGGGGCAAGCACCTGGATTTCCACATAGTCCCACTGTCTAGTCAGGCAAGAGTCTATCTGGGTCACAACCAGTCAGAGCCCATCTCTTCTCCCATGTCCACATGTTACCTTGGCTCCCCAATTTCTCTAATACTGTCCCAACCAGTGACAACAGTCCCAGGTGGGGTATGCCATCAGCTATGTGTCACTTACTGTGTCTTTATCCCCCCAGTGACTTCAAGCATCCAGTCCAAGTCTCTCCTGGCATGGGTTTGTAAACTTGCTGCTCTGGGAATGGAGGGGGCTACTAAGACACAATCACTGACCCAGCTCTCCTTCAAAGCTGCTGCAGCAGCTGCAGTCTCTGATGCAGGGCGCAGGGACCCTCCCATTAGCCTGCAAAACTTTCTTACTGTCTGTTTTTTAATGTCCTCTGTATCCTTTGGCTTCCAAACTTCATATCAGCTGGAATTCTGTTAGCTAATTCTGTTCCTCAGAATATTGGCTAGGTGTCCCATTTGGGTGCACAAAAGCAAGTGGGTTCAGCTTCTACCTACCTTGTCGCCACCTTTCCCCTCCATGGTTCCTGTTGTTTTTTAATTATTTACTTATTTTTCTTTTATCTTTCATCTTTCTCTCTTTCACTATATATTTTTTAAAATTTCTGTTTAAATCTAATGCTATATGTTTTTCTTCTTCTCTTGCTCCATTTCACTTTTTTCACTCCCTATTTTAATTATCATGTAAATTTTACTTTCTTTCTCTTTTTGCCTTACTCCAATTCTCTACTCTTATTATTGCTGTTCCTTCAACCCTCTCAAAATTTTTTTTATTTAGTTATCTCATATTTGTTTCTCCTTTCTTATAACAGTCTTAACCTCTTCATACCCTTATTAAATCAGGCTCATTTGCTGTTGATAGTGTGATTGAGGGTGGGGGTATTTTTGCAGATATGGGTTTGTGTCCTGCACTGTGTAGTATTGTTTTGGAAGCATCTGCACAACAGCATACAAGACGTGGAGGGTGGACTGACTCTTAGTCAACCAGCCAGAGGGAAGGACCTACCAAAAATTACTAAACCACAATCAAAACCCAATTACAACCAGATTGCTAACATAAGTGGCATAAAGAGCAACCCATGAGCATCCAGTTCAGGGGCTAAAAGAGACTGCACCACTGAGTCCCACAGGTCTCCTACCACAGAATTCACACCATGAAGACAGGGATTCAAAGCAGATCAATTTAAGAAGCAGAAATGAACAAGAAGAGTCACCTAAAGTTGGGAGACAAAGAAACAATTCCCATTAGAATGGAAAAGAGGAATCCCCAGAAAGAGTGTTAAATTAAAAAGAGGCATGTAAATGATCAGAAATTGAGTTCAAAATAATGGTCATAAGGAAGCTCAATGAGCTCAGCAGAACTACAAAGAAATCCAGGGTAGGTACAAGGAACTTACTGCAAACTACCTCAGCATAAAAAGAGACATAGAAACTATCAAAAAGAATGAGGAGGAAATGGAAAATACAATTTATGAATTGAGAAACACAGTAGAAGGAATTAAAATCAGGCTAGATGAAACAGAGGACTGAAAAATTCATGCAAGTCCAAGAAGCACAGAGTGTCCCAATCAAGAAGAACCCAAAGAGGCCCACTCCAAGACACATCATAATAGAAATTGAAAAATTCAAAGACAAAGAGAGAATCTTAAAGTCAGCATGGGAAAAACAGCTAGTAAAACACAGGGGCACTCCAATAAGGCTATGAGCTGATTAATCAACAGAAACACTACAAGCCAGAAGGGAATGGCAAGAAATATTCCAAATAATGAAAAGCAAAGACCTGCAACCAAGACGATTCTACCTAGCACAGCTGTAATTTAAAATGAAAGGGGAAATAAGGAGCTTCCCCAACAAAAAATAAAATAAGGCTAAAAGAACACATCTCCACCAAATCAGCATTGCAAAAATTGCTAAAAAGATTGATTTAAGAAGATGAAGAAAAAAGAGAGAGAGGAACACAGGTACAAAGATGGAAAATTAATAAGTACCTATCAATAATAACCTTAAATGTAAATGGACTAAATGCTCCAATCAAAAGACATAAGGTGCTGAATGGATAAAAAATCATGAGCCATATATGTGCTGTCTACAAGAGATCAACCTCAGAATAAAAGATCCACACAGACTGAAAGTGAAGGGATGGACAAAATATTCCAAGCAAATGGACCTTCAAAAATATTGGGATAGTAATTCTTATATTAAACAAAATAGATTTCAAAACCAAGGCTATAAAAAGAGACACAGAAGGACACTATATAATACTTAAGGGAGGAATCCATCAAGAAGATATAACCCTTGAAAACATATATGAACCCAAATATATAAGAAAAATCTTGGAGAACTTCAAGAAAAATATCAACAGCAGCAAGCTGATAGTAGGGGACTTTAACACCTCATTTTAAAAAATGGATAGATCTTCTAAGCAAAGAATCAGCAAGAATGTTGTGGCAATGAACAACACTGGAGATCAAATGGACTTAATTGATACACAAAGAAACTTTCACCTCAAAGAAGCAAAATATACTTTCTCTTCAAATGCACATGGGACAATTTCAAAGACAGACCATTTGGTAGCCTCAGCAAACTAAAAAAAAGAAAAAAGAAAAAAGAAATCATATTAAACATCTTCTTGGATCACAATGTGTTGAAACTAGAAACCAACCGCAAGGAAAAAAATTCAAAAACAGTCAAATTCATAGCGACTGAATAACATGCTATTAAATAATGAATGGGTAACAATGGGATCAAGGAAAAATTGAAAAGTTTCTGGAAACAAATGAAAATGAACATACAACAGTCCAAAAGCTATGAAACACAATGAAGACAGTCCTGACAGGGAAATTAATAGCAATGCAGGCCTACCTAAAAAGAAAGAACCATTTAAAATCAACAACTTAACCCTACATCTACAATAACTGGAGGAACAACAACAAACAATGCCCAGAGCAAGTAGGAGGAAGGAGATAATCAAGAGCAGAATTAAACAATGTAGAGACTAAAAGAACAATTCAAAGGATCAATAAATCTAGGAGCTGTTTTTTTGGAAAAGTAAACAAAATCAACAATCCATTTACCAGACTCATCAAGTAAAAAAGAGAGAGAACACAAATTAAACAAAAACAAAAGAGGAGAAATTACAACCAATACCACAGGAATACAAAGGTTTATAAGGAATTACTATGAAGAACTACATGCCAAGAAATTTGACAACTTGATGAAATGAACAAATTTCTAGAAACACAGTCTTGTGTTTCTGAATCAAGAATAAGCAGAAAGCTGAATACACTGATAATATTAAGTAAAATTGAAGCCGTATTAAAAAAACACCCAGCACACAAAAGCCCTGGACCAAACAGTTTCACATGTGAATTTTACCAAACATTTAGGGAAGAGCTAATTCCTATCCTTCTCAAGCTATTCCAACAAATTCAAGAAGAGAGACACTTGAGCTCCTTTTATGAGGCCAGTATTATTCTCATCCCAGAACTAGATGAAGACACAACAAAGAGAGAAAACTACAAGCCAATATCACCTAGGTTGCTAAAATCCTCAACAAAATATTGCCAATCCAGATCCAGGAATACATTAGAAAGATCACACACTATGATCAAGTGGAATTCATCTCAGGGATGCAAGGATGGTTCAATATTCACAAATCAATAAACATAATACATCACATAAACAAAAAGAAAGACAAAAATTACATGATCACATCAATAGATGCGGAAACAGTATTTGATAATGTACAGCACCCACTTATGATAAAAACAATCAGCAAAGTGGGAGTAGAGGGAGCATATTTCAACACAATAAAGGCCATATATGAGAAACCTACAGCTAACATCATACTCAATGAACAAAAACTGAAAGTTTTCCCAGTAAGATCAGAAATAAGACAAGGATGTCCACTTTCACCAGTTCTATTCAACATACTGTTGGAAGTCCTAGCTACAGCAATCATACAAGAAAAAGAAATAAAAGGCATCCAAGTTAGAAAAGAGGAGGTAAAACTGTGATTATTTGAAGACAACATGGTAGTGTACATAGAAAAGCCTATAGACTCCACCAAAATGCTACTTGGCCTAATAAGTGAATTTAGCAAAACAGCAGGATACGAAGTCAATACTCAGAAATCAAAGGCATTTTTATATATCAACAATGAAATGTCCAAAACAGAAACTAGGAAAAATCTCAATTGCTATAGCAAAAACAAAAATTATGTACCTAGCAATAGGTTAACCAAGGAGCTAAAAGACCTGTATTCAGAAAACTACACAACACTGAAGAAAGAAATTTGAAAGATAGAAAGAAATGGAAGTATACACCATGCTCATGGATTGGAAGAGTCAACATTATTAAAATGTTCAGGCTACCCCAAGCAATCTCTAGATTCAGTGTAATTCTTATTAAAATACCAATGACATTTTTCATAGATCTAGGACAAATTTTTCCAAAATTTATTTGAAACCATAAGTGACCCCAAATTGCCACAGCAATCTTGAGAAAGAAGAACAAGGTAGGAGGGATCACAATACTTCATATCAAACTATATTAAAAGGCCACTGTAATAAAAACAGTTTGGAACTGGCATAAAAAGAGACACATAGATCAATGGAACAGAATACAGAGCCCAGTAATCAACCCATGTCTCTATGGTCAATTAATATTTGACAAAAGGGACAAAAGTATAAAATGGAGTAAAATAATAGCCTGTTCGACAAATGGTGCTGGGAGTCTGGACAGGTACATGCAAAAAAAAAAAAAATTAAACTAGACCACAAACTTACACCATATACCAGATTAAACTCAAAATGGATAAAAGACTTAACCATAAGTCACAACACCATAAGAGTCCTACAAGAAAACATAGGTAGTAAAATTTCAGATATCCTATGCAGCAATTTTTCGGTAACACATCCTCTAGGGCAAGAGAAATAAAAGAAAGAATAAACAAATAGGACAACATAAAATTAAAAAGCTTCTGCATAGCTAAAGAAAAACATCATAAAAGTGAAAAGGAAATCAATCATATGGGAAAACATTTGCCAGTGATACCTTGGATGAGGATTTGATCTCCAAAATATATAAAAATTTCATGTGACTTAATGCCAAGAAGACAAATAATCCAATTAAAAATGGGAAAAGGACCTGAACAAACACTTTTCAAAGGAGGAAAAGCAGAGGGCCCAGTGGCATATGAAAGGATGTTCAAATATCAGTTGTCATCGGAGTGATGAAAATTAAAACCATGATAAAATACCACCTTGCACCAGTCAGAATGGCCATCATTAACAAAAAAAC
This sequence comes from Carollia perspicillata, assembly GCA_004027735.1. Taxonomy (NCBI): domain Eukaryota; kingdom Metazoa; phylum Chordata; class Mammalia; order Chiroptera; family Phyllostomidae; genus Carollia; species Carollia perspicillata. The sequence continues at coordinate 8,803 of PVKM010016552.1, forward strand.
AAACACCAAGTGCTGGCAAGGATGCAGAGGAAAAGGGAACCATAGTACATGGTTGGTGAGAATGCAGACTGGTACAGCCACTGTGGAAAACAGTATGGAATTCCCTCTAAAAACTAAAAATGAAACTGACTTTTAATCCAGCAATTCCACTGGTGAGATTATACCCTAAGAATTCTGAAATACCAATTCAAAAGAATCTATGCACCACTATGTCCATAGCAGCAGTATTTACAATAGTCAAGTGCTGGAAATAGCCTAAGTGCCAATCAGTGAATGAATGGATAAAAAAAAATGTGCTACATTTACACAATGGAAAACTACACAGCATAAAGAAAGAAGGAGCTCCTACCCAGTATGGATGGAACTGGAAGTATTATGCTCAGTAAAATAAGCCAGGAAGCAAAAGACAAATTCCATGAGCTCACCTATAAGAGAAACCTAATCACAATACAAACAAATGAGCAAAATAGAACCAGAAGCATGGAAACAAGGAACAAACTGACAGGGACCAGAAAGGAGGGAGAGGGGGAAAAGTGAGGAGAGAAGAAGGGCCTAGTTAAAGAACAAGTATAAATGACATATGGACATGGACATGGACAACAGGGTGGGGATTGACTGTGGGGTGGGGATAGTATTGTGAGAAAATTGAGACAACTGTAATAGAACAATAGTAAAAAAATTGGGAGTGGGTGAAGAGGGAGGATTTACTCTGTTGATATTAAAGATTCCTCTTTAGTCAAAATAAAATGATAGTGTGGTGCTTGTGGGGAAGAGACACTGATAACCTAGAGAGAGACCATCTGAGTATAGGCAACTTGTTTTTGATAAAGGTACAAAGGAAAGTCAAAGGAGGAAGGACAGCTAGTGTTTCAATATTTGGTGGTGGAGTGATAGGACATCCATAAACAAACCAATGAACTTGATCTAAGTCTCACACTTTATATAAAAATTAAGTCAAAATTCATTACAGACTCAAATGTAAACATTAATGACTTCAGGAAAAAATAGGAGAAAATCTTCAGGTTCTAAACTAGTCAAAGAGATCCTAAAGTTGATATCAAAACATTGATCCTTAAAAAGACAATCAGTTGAAAATAAAACTTTAGCTCCTCTGGGAAAGATCCTATTAAGAGGTTGAAAAGGTAACTACAGACTGGGAGAAAATGTTTGCAAGCCACATGTATGACAGAAGTATCTACAATATACGAATACCTCTAAAATCTAACAGTAGAAAACAACTCCATTAGAAAATGGGCAAAACACACAAAAAGACATTTCTTGGGAAATAATATACAAATGGAAAATAAATTCATGTAAAGATGCTCAAGCTTTAGCCAGCAAGGAAATGTAGTATTACTACATGCCTGTCAGAACAGCTAAAACAAAAATGCTGTGCCAATCAATACCAAATGCTGTGAGGATGCAGGGAAATCAGATCCCTCACACATTCATGGTCAGAATGTACACAAATACAGCCACCTTGCAAAATGCTTGGGCAGTTTCTTTCAAATTTATTAATGGAATTACTAGAAGACCCAGCAACTGCACTCTTGGCCATTTATCTCAGAAAATGAAAATTTATTTTCACACAGAAATTCAGACATGAATGTTTTTATCAACTTTATTTGTAACAGCTAAAAAAAAAAAAAAGCCCAATGACATTCAGTGAATGAAGATGGAAAAACTGGTACATACACACCACAGAAAGCTGTTCACCAAGGAAAAAGAATAAATACTGATATAAACAGAAATGTGTGTGAGTCTCCAGTCAACTATGCTGAGCTTTTTTTTAAAAAGCCAATTTCAGAAGAAAACAATCTGTGATTTTTAATGTAGCATTTATTAATAACATAGAAATGGAGGACACAGTAGTGGTTCCTAGGGGTTAGGGATGGGGTAGGAGTAGGTGTGAAGGGAAAATGTGAAGGAATCTGGTAGAGATGAAATGTGTCATCATAACTGTCACTGATCCCGGTGACAATGTTGTTAAGCTACATATGATAAAATTTCATAGAGTTGCATGCACACACACACACATGAGTGCACATCATACTGGAGGAATCTGAATAAGCTTCATGGATTGTAGAAATTTGAATATGCTCATTTTTATATCACACTATTGTCATACAATATTAGCCTTGGGGTGGTGGTTGAAGGGTATATAAGACCTCTTCACACTTCTTTTTTCAAATTGCTTTGAATCTACAATTGTTATTTTTTTTACATTTAAAAAGAAAGCCAAAAGTCAGAGGGGAAAAAATCTACATAGAACTTGTATATCCAAAACACATGAAAAATTCCTACAATCTGTTACAAGACAATGCAAATTAAAGCTATAATGAGGTTCTACTCACTAAATATCCTCTGGAATGTTAAAATTAAAGTTAAGGACAATCCCACCTGTTAAAGAAAATGTGGGGTAAGTGGCATTCATGCACAGTACTAGAAGCAGTATAAAATGGAACCCATACAATATTCAAAGTGAGGAAAAACAGGGACCTACAACCAAGATTACTCTACCCAGCAAAGCTATTGTTTAAAATGAGGGAGAAATAAAAAGCTCCCTAGCACCCCCCCAAAAAAAAGCTAAAAAAATTTATTACCATCAAACTAGTATTGCAAAAGTAGTAAAGGTACTTCTTTAAGAACAAGAAGGAAAGAACAAGAAGGAAAGAAGTACTTTTTGTCATGTATAATAAAATGACAAAAAGTACATACCTATCAATAATCACTTTAAATATAAATGGGTTAAATGCTTCAATCAAAAGACATAGGGTAGCTAAATGGATAAGAAAACAAGACCCATATGCTATCTATAAGAGACACAACGCAGAATGAAAGACACACACATACTGAAAGAAAAGGGATGGAGGAAGATATTTCAAGAAAATGGAAACAAAAAAATTATCTGGAGAAGCAATACCTATATCAGATAAAATATATTTGAAAATCAAAGCTATTATAAGAGACAAAGAATAACTTTACATAATGGTAAAGAGATCAATCCAGCAAGAGGATATAACCCTTATAAACATTTATGTACTCAATATTGGAGCACCTAAATATATAAAGTAAATATTCAAGAACATAGGGGGAGCTATTGACAGTAATACAGTCACAGTAGGAAATTGTAACATCCCATTACATCAATGGATGGATATTCCAGGCAGAATATTGACAAGGAAACAGAAGCCTTAAATGATCCATTAGACCAGATGGATTTAGTTTATATTTTCAGAGAATTTTATGTCAAAACAGCAGAGTATGCATTCTTTTCAAGTGCATATGAATTTTTTTTTTACAACAGACAACATTTTAGGCCACAAAATAAGTCTTAATAAATTATGAACATTGAAATTATATTAAACATCTTCTCAAATCACAGTGGTATGAAACTAGAAATCAATTACAAAAAAAAAACCCTGAAAACACAAACAACATTGAAGCTAAATGACATGTTACTAAACAACGAGTGGGTTAAAAGTGAGGTCAGGGAAGAAATCAAAAGATTTCGTGAGACAAAGGAAAATTAAAACACAACAATCTAAAAAATCTACACAGAGCTAAATCTGTCCAAAGAGGAAAATTCAGAGCAATGCAGGCCTACTTCAAGAAACAAGAAAAATCTCAAATTTAACTAACAATCTTAACTAACACCTAGGAGAACTATAAAAAGAAGAACAAATGAAGCCCAAAGTGAGTAGGAAGTAATAAAGATCACAGCAGAAATAAACTAGAGTATAAAACACAACATGAAAGATCAATGAAATTAAGCTGGTTCTTTAAAAAGATTAACAAGATTGACAAACATCTAGCCAGCCTTATTAAGAAAAAAAAAGCGAGGATCCAAATAAATACAATCAGAAATAAAAGAGAAGTAACAAATGACATCACATGAATACATATAATTATAAGAAAATATTATGAACAACTATATGCCAACAAATTGGACACTCTGGCAGGAATGGATAAATGCCTAGAAATATTCAATTTTCCAAGATATAATAAAGAAGAAACAGGAAAACTGACAAGACTGATAAAAGTAACAAAATCAAAGCAGTAATAATAAAAGAACTCCCAGCAAACAAAAACCCTGGGCAACCTAGCTTCAAAGGTGAATTTTCAGTCAAAGAAGAACTAACATTTATCATTCTCACACTATTCCAAAAAAAATCAAGAGGAGGGAAGACTCTCAAGCTCATTTTATTAAGTCAGCATTACCCTAATTCCAAAACCAGATAAACATACTACAAAGAAAGAAATAATAGGTCAATATCCCTGATGAATATAGATGCTAAAATCTTAAACAAAATACTAGCAAATTGAAATCAGCAATAAATTTAAAAAATCACACGCCACGATCAAGTGGGATTTATTTCTGTGGTGCATGGTTGGTACAACACCCATTAATCAATTAATGTGATACACCAGGTAAACAAAATAAAGGATAAAATTATATAATCAAATAAACAGATGCAGTAAAAGCATTTGGCAACATCTAAACACCATTTACAATTTTTAAAAACTCTCAAGAAACTGTAAATAGAGGGAACGTGTATCAATATAATGAAGGCCATATATGGCAAACCCACAGTTCATCATACTCAATGGGGAAAATCTAAAAGTGTTTCTTTAAGATCAGGAATAAGACAGAGATGTTCACTTTCAACACCCTTATTCAACATAGTACTGGAAGTCTTAGTCACAGTGATTAGACAAGAAGAAGAAACAAAGGGCATTGAAATTGGAAAGGAAGAAAAGCTGTCATTTGCACACGACATGACATTGAATATCAACAACCCTAAAGATCCATAAAATACTACTAGAACTGATAAATAAATTCAGTAAAGTACCAGGATACAAAATAAATATTCACAAAACAGTTACATTTTATACACCAATAAGAAGCTATCAGAAAGGAAAATTAAGAGAACATTGACATTTACAATTGTATCAAAAAAATAAAATACCTAGAAATAAATTTAACTGTGGAGATATAAGATCTGTACTCAAAATATTATAAGACAGTAAAGAAAGAAATTGAACAAGATACAAAAAATAGAAGCATATACCATGCTCATGGATGGTAAAAATTAACATCATTAAAATGTCCATACCCACCCTGGCCAGTGTGGCTCAGTTGGTTAGAGTGTCATCCTGTAAACCAAAGGTCATGAGCACATGTCTGAGTTGCACGGTCAGTCCTCAGTCAGGGTGCATGTCAGAAGCAACAGATCAATGTTTCTCTCTCACATCAATGTTTCTTTCCCTCTCTCTCTACCTCCCTTCCCCTCTCTCTAAAAAAAAATTAACAAGCATGTCCTTGGGTGATGATTAAAACATTGTCCATACTTAGCTATTGCAATCTGTAGATTCAAAGTTGGTAGTATTATGCTACTGGACATCAAACTACTACAATGCCAAGTAATCAAAATAGCATAGTACTGGCATAAAAACAGACACAGATCAATGGAACAGAATAGAGAGCCCAGAAATAAACTCACACTATATGGTCAATTAATATATGACAATGAAGGCAAGAACATACAGTGCAGTCAAGACCATCTATTCAACAAATGACATTAGGAAAATTGGACAGATACATGCAAAAAATGAAACTAGACCACCTTCTTGCACCATATGCAAGAATAAACTGAAAATATACTAAATACTTTAAAGAAAGTACTGGCTGGTATGTCTCAGTTGGTTGGAAAATTGTCCCATAACCAAAAGGCTGCGGGTTCAATTCCTGGTCAAGGCATATACCTAGGTTGCATTGATCCCTGGTCTCATGCACACTATCCCCTGTTTGGGTCTGTATGAGAGGCAGCTGATCCACATTTCTCAAATCGATGTTTCTCTCTCTCCCTTCCTCTCTCTAAAAGCAATGAAAACTGTCTTTGGGTGTGGATTAAAAAAATCCAGACTTTAATGTAAGAATTGAAACTATAAAAATTCTAGAAAAAATATAGGCAGTAAAATCTCTGACATTTCTCTTAGCAATATTTTTCTTACCTATCTCCTCAGGCAAGGGAAACAATTTAAAAAATAAAGAAATTGGTGACATCAAACTAAAAAGTTTTTGGACGGCAAAGGAAACCATCAACAAAATGAAAAAAGTAGTTTACTGAATGGAAGAAGATATTCACCAATGATACATCTGATATGGGGTTAATTGTTTCAAAATTTATATAAAGTAATTAAATAACTCAACACCAAGAAAAAGCAAACAATCCCATTAAAAATAGGCAGAGGATTTGAATAAATACTAATCCAAAGAGGTCATATAGATGGTCAATAGACATATGAAGAGATGTTCAACATTATTAATCATCAGAGAAATGCAAATGAAAAGCACAATAAGGTATCATCTCACACCTTTCAGAATGGCTATTTTAGTAAATCAACAAACAATAAGTGTTGGCAAGGATCTGAAGAAAGGGGAACCCTTTTGCACTGTTGGTGGGAATGCAGACTGGTACAGCCACTGTGGAAAACAGTATAGAGTTTCCTTTAAAAATTAAAAATGAACTGCCTTATTCCCCAGAAATTCCACTTTTGTGTATACATCCAAACACTAATTCAAAAGAGTATATGCATTCCTATATTCATTGCAGCATTATGTACAATTGCCAAAAAAAAAAAAAAAGAAGCAACCCAAGTGTCTATTAGATGAGTGGATAAAAAAGCGGTGGTACATATATATGATGAAATGTTAGCCTTAAAAAACGAACACTTACATTTGTAACAGCATAGATGAGCCTAGAGGGTATTATTCTAAGTGAAATAAGTAAGTCAGCAAAAGATGAACACCACATGATTTTACTTATATGTGGACTCTAAAGAGCAAAATAAGCAAACAAAATAGAAAGAGACTCATTGCTCTAGATATCAGACTGATAGTTGCCAGAAAGAAGGGAATTTGGGGGGCTGGGTTGAAAAGGTAAAAGGATTAAGAAGTACATATTGCTGGTCACAAAATAGTCACAGGTACATAAAGTACAGCACAGTGAATACAGGCAATAATATTGTAGTGACTATTTATGTTGTCAGGTGGGTACTTGAACTATCAGGAGAACCACTTTGCAAAGTGTGTGACTGTGTAACCACTATGCTATATGCCTGAAACTGATACAAAATAATATTGAATATAAACTGTAATTTAAAATAAAATAAAATGGACTTTACTGGGTGACAGATTTTGGTACTTTCTTATTAAGATAAACACAGTTACCATAAGACCCAACCAAGATTCTTAGTTCTTGGCACTTACCTAGGAGAAATGAAAACCTATGGCTGCAGACAGACTTGGCCACAGCAGCTTTAGGTATGATTTTATTACACTGTCCAACTATCTAGCAACAGGTGAATGAACACATGAACTCTGATGTACTCATGCCATGGAATTCCTCTCAGCAACAAGTGGAGTGAAGCACGAACACAGGCAACCCCAGGCACAGATGTCAAAGCCATTTTGCTGAATCAAAATGCAACATATAAAGTACATGAGGTGTAAAGTTCTCCAGCAGGCAAAGCTAGCCTAACAGTGACCAAAGGCTTGGCTATCTGAGGCTAGTGTGGGGTAGAGCAGGGACCAAGGGGCAGGAGGGAACTTGAAAAGATGATGGAAATGCTCTGCTAAGATGCAGTTCAAAATGCATCCAGCTCCACATGAAAAACAGGTGAGTTTCATAGTATGGAAATCAGTATGGTTGACTTAAAAATATCTTCCATATGTCTCCCTCATCTAAGGCTAACTCCTGCTCCTTTAATATCCACCAACAGTCCTGCTTGTCTGAATGGCTCGCCATTCGCTTCTGGAATGAAATCTTCCATGTGAAAAAAAATTGTTCCTCTTATCTCCTTTGGGCAACTACATACAACCCAGACCTGTAATCAGACCAAGTTATCAGAGCAAGCTATCAGACCAAGTGTGGCTTCTCTTATGATCTTCCTTCACCCCGGTCTACCCACTGCTACCTTCTCCTTCCAGCCTCCAGTTTAGGTAATTTCTTCTCTAGAAAGCTTTCCCTGATTCCCAGACTAAATCAAGTCTCCTGTGGGTCCTTTGGTATTTCCATGGTGTCACAGAGCTGAACTGTTGCTTTGTTTTTTGCTCTCCTGGGATTTCCTTTGGGGAGACCTCCATCTGAGGCTAGCACAGCATCATGGCTGCTGTGCACAGGAGACTTGTCACCTCCCAAGGCATGTCCTGAAGGACGCTGGGGACTTCTGCTCAGTGCAGGACAGAAAATTGCATCCAATCTCTCCAGCAGCTGTACCTGGGCACATCAAGAAATGCAAGCTTGACAGGTGGGGTGGGCCTGGCTCAGGGTTCAGGGCTGATACGTTAAAGGTTTTATAAAAACATGCTAAATAGACCGTGCAATTGCAAGAGTAAGTCCTCCTCTGGTGGAAATTACTCAGCCATTTGGTTTTTATTTTTGCAAACGTGGTTCGGCCCTTTTGAACACTCACTTGATATGCCTTCACTGCCAAAGCAACAGGAAGATATGCTTTGAATTCTCTGTAAAACCCCCGTGTAAACACCAGGCTTAGGGGTAATTGCAACAGAACACCAGTCCTGTTTGGGAGCCTTCACATGGCCTTCCCTCCCTGACTACTGCGGGTAAACACACATTGCCCTTGGGAGCCCCTCCCGCTCACAGCACCCATCCCCCAAAGCTGCAACGGTCTAAAGACATGCTAGTTGGGCCCCCATTCCAGAGAGAGAGGTAGGGATTCTGGCAGGGCTTTCTCTGTGGGGAAAGGGAGCTCCCAGCTTCCTGGGGCTTCTGGCCTTTGGGTTCAATGTCTTTCTTTCCTGATTAGCTCTGATCCCTGAGGTCTAGTCCTGAGAAGCCTTCCCTGACTTTGCTCAAGTCTGAGCAGCTCCTGTCACTCCTGCCTCCCTGATGGTGTCCAGCCTGCAGCTCCACTCATGCAGGTCCACCCAGCTGGACCCACCCCTCATGCCACATGGGCCAGCTTTTTTCCTATGATATATCCTCCCAGCCCCTTTCTGCATACCTGCCCCCTTTCCTGGGAGGCCTTTACCTGGGCCTTCCACTTGCATTCCTATTTGATGCTCCTGCCACAACTCACAGCAGCCTTCGCAAAGCTCCCAGAAGGATGACTTTCTCTGGCTTCACAACCTTCTGGATCTTCAGAGGGGGATGTATATACCACGTGGCCTCCCCAGACTACACTCGATCTGAGCTCTGGATTAGAGTCTGTGCAAGCCTGAAAAGCACTGGCTTGGGACGGGACATTTAAAGGGACATTTTAGCCTAAGTCCCCAGACACAGTAGGCAGGGCATTCTGAAGATGGATTCTGAACTCATACAACTCAGCCCAGCAAGGTCTAGGGAATGGGGCTGGAAATTCTGTAGGACTCTCAGAAGCTTGTTCTGCTGCTGGGAGGTTCCTGGACAGGAGTAGCAGAGGGGGCATCACCAGGGACCTCTGGACAGAGCCTCATCTCCAAGTCTAGGATAGTGACTAGCATAAGCACTCCACTTGGTTTTCCAGAGCCCCTGCTGTCCTGCCACAGACCTTGCACTTGGAGATGAATGCAACATCAATTTCCAAAGTAAAAAGAGGACTGACTATAAGATGGATGTGGAGAAGCATGGATGAGTTGGTGTCCGTCACAGACAGGCACAGGGAGTACTGAACACATGAAAACTGACAAAGGGGACAAGAATGCACTGGTTGAATGGCCTCTCAGTAGTAATGTGTTCACATCCCATACATGCTGTGAAGAGTTGGAGGCCAAGACTCAGAAGAAGGGTAGTGCAACTCATGTAATGCACTCCTTCGTTCATTCATTCACTTGTCACTCACCAGCAGCTGCTGTGCCAGGCCCAATACTCATCACTCTGACCCAGTGGTGAGTCCTTAGGGGCTACATGCCAGTGGGGAGACTAACAGGAAGGCACACACAACCATATGGGCTGCCAGAGAATTGGTATTGGCCAAGCCTCGGAAGGCTTGGGAAGCCAGCTGGCCAGAAGGGAGATGTTGGAATGGGTGACACTGTGCTCCTGGTGGGGCTAATACAAAAGCCTGGGTGTGACAGTGGTGTGGGCGGGGGAGGCTAGGAATAGCCCAAACAGAGGCCTCTGAACGACTTTCATCCTCCTTGAGGCACACAGGCTCATAGAACCCAGGTCTCAGAGAGCTTGAAGGCCCCTAGTTCAGTGTCCACACAAGACTGGAAACTTCTACCTCCCCTTGTTCACATGCCTGTGATTGGCCCTTCCTCATCCTGGGCATCTTTCTGCCCTGCTGAGCACCCACCATGGGAACAGGCCTCACACTGTATCACCAGGTGTATAGCCTGGGCAAATGCAGGGGATGGTGATGCAGAGACAGGTCCTGTAGGGCAGAAAAGGAGCTGCCAGCACAGAACATTGTGCAACCCTACTCAGGCAGGTGATGGCTCCAGACGGTCACTCAATCTCTTTGTTCTTTAGTCTCCTCATCTGTACAAAGATGGGGGCTGTTCTAGAACTTGCAGACCTGTGGTGAGTATTAAGCATAGTAATGTTTATGAAACTCTTAACTCCTCTGTTGGACATGAGTTATCACCACAATTGTGGTGCTATAAATGCCCTCTGTACTCTTTAGCCAGGACCCTGCCTCTCAGGTCAGCCCTGGCATGGCCTGAAAAACCAGGGACACAGCTGGCTGTGAACATTGTTCTGGGAGGCACCCACTCTGAGATGAGGGAGCTCATCACTGCTCTGCACTCAGAGACTGACCTGCCTGGAGTCCCTGGGTAATTCAGCCCTTGACAGAGGCCCCTAGTGTTCTGGGGTCTCTGCAGCCTGGAGTGCATATACCTTGGGGAACAGCCTTGATTCCACCACAGGGGATCCCAATCACCCCATTCTTATTATTAATGTTACTGAGAGAAAATGCAAGCCAGCTAGATTTCAATGCTGTTGACAAATAGCTGATCTTCTCGATGCATGGAGGAGAGTGGCTGTGGCAGTCCCTGTCCTTCACCTTGGCCAACGAAGGTCCCATCATCTGTAACCATCAACAATTGTCCTTTGTTGTAGTATGGAGCCCAGAAAGGTTTGCTGCTCCCTAAGCACATGCAAGACAGGAGCTCAAGTGCAGCAGCGTGTTTGGGAGGAGCCCCAGGAAATGCTGGGAGGTTGGGGTGGGTAGAAGTGAGGCATGGAAGGGAAGAGTCAAGCAAAGTGTGTATTACCCAGCCAGATACCCTTGGAGGCACCTGTGTAGGACTCAAACTTCTTTTCCCCATGTGAGTGAGCTGAGGTGCCTACCTACCACTCTTGTCAACAGTTGGTTAAGGACTGCTCTCAAGGGCACTTCCTCCTAGCAAGTTCTATCTATCTGGTAAAGGCAAAGGCCCAACAAGGACACAGGGAGAGTCAATCTCTTGAGGACACTCAGAATCTGGTACCCTGCCACATCTCTGTGCTCAACATTTGGCTTGCTTCAGAGAGGGTGTCCACACATTCTAACTGGAGCCTCGCTTGGAGGCTCAAATGGCTGGGGACTTTCAGAGCCATCCAGAAACTTCTTTTGTCATAGGCCCAACACATCCAAGTAGAGATTCCACTTTTTGATGGAACTCCAAAGGATTCACAGCCATGCTAAACACCACCTTTTACTGTGCTAAACAGAGGCCTGGGAGCTTTATCTGTCCACATCCTCCCCATTCCCTGACCTCCCCACCTACCACCTTCTCACAATGACCATGAGCAAGGGTTATGAAGAGGCTCATGAAGAGGCTGGTGGGTGATGCAGCCAGGGTTTGATCTGGTTTCCTCCCTGGCTCCACAGCTCCTCTCTCCTTTTCTAAACAACTGAACTTCATGAAAAACTTCATTTTGTCAACAAATGTTTATTGAGTCATGGTGACGAAGCTGAATATAACCCTGTTTCCTGGAGCTCCAGGATGGGGCTTGAGAATAAAACAAAAACCCAATAAAGATCTGTCAGACTCAGGTAAGTAGAAGTGAAGCTGCAGTAAGGAAGGGTCTTATAACAAGAAGAATCAGGGGAGGCCACACTGACAAAATGACTTTTCATCTGAGATGGCCATGGTAAGAAGACCTGAGATGAGTGCAGACCTGGGCAAGGGCCCTCCTGGCAGCAGGAACAGCTGTGCAAACACCCTGTGGTGGGACTGAGCTGGGAGTGTCTGTGGCTGACAGGAGTGACTTAGGAGGAGAGAGAAAGGGTGTGAATGGAGAGGTCACCTGGAGTAAATGAAAGTCCTGTGAGGGCACTTCAAACCCAGCTGTCCCTCTGTATCCACCCTCAAGCCATTTCAGGGTGTGCAAGGCCTGGCCCAGTGAATGCCAAGGGCAGCCCTGGTGGCAGTGCTGTCTTCTCCTGCTCCCACTCTTTGCTCTGGGTTGCCCACCTTCTGCTCCAGTCCTGTCAGGGAGCAGTGGGCCGGCGGTATGGATCAAAAGGTGCCCCCGCCCCCCGGGACTTGGCCTTGCCATCAGGGAAACATCACATTGCTCTGGAATGAGGTGATTTTGAGCAGCCGATGCAAGGAAATGGGTATTTATGTAACGGTGGGCATGGTTTTTATTTTCTCTAATTTTCAGATTACTTTCGATTAGGCCTCTTCGGAGTAGAAAAGGCTTGAAGTGAAATAGATCCTGCCTAAATCGTTATAGCCCGCCCAGCCCCAGGCTGCCTCTGCAGACAATTACCCCAGACCCTGGGGTTAGGGGGCAAACTCCAGGCTAGAACACTTCCTCGGTGCTCACACGGGAGAGCCCCGGGCTTGGTGAAAGACCTCTGTGCTTGGTGGACACACAGCAGCCATTGATTCCAACCTCTCTCTGGCCAGAGGGGCTTGGGGGAGGGAGAGAGTAATTCCCACCAACATCTGGACTCTATCTCTTCCCCCTGCCTCCCACTCGGGACAAAGAGGAGGGGGAGAGGGAAAAAGAAAAAAAATGCCCAGGCCAAATTCAAATGGTTTCATAAATTTTGCCCCAGAAATGTTTTGACATGAGTATTTTTGTCAATCTCTAGCATTTGCCAAAAGAAACTCAACTCCACACGAAGCTCAAATACATTTTCTAGATGACTCTGGAGTTGAGCTGCTAAGCTCCCAGCACCTGTGAGGTACCCAGGCCTGGTGGTTCACTGAGCCGGGGTGGGGGTAGTGAAGGGGGAAGAGAAGGCTGGTGTTGGGCCCTGGGGCCCTGGGCCCTGTGGGCATGCCAATGGAGCTCTGATCTCTGTCTAAGGGAGGCCTGGTTTGGTACCCTGCAGCCAGTGGGGTACTCTTCTCAATGTCCACCCATGGGGCAGGTCCTTTCCATGGTCCAGCTGAGTCTGGGGTGCATAGCTTGGGAAAAGGACAGTGGACAGGAGAGGGAACCTGAAAGATGGGGTGAAAGCATGTTCACATCTCACAATGGAACCACACATATGTTAATAGTAGGTTTCTTCCTCAGTGTTGAAAAGAGTCATTTTTGGTTTTCTTTTATTTTGATTTTTTCTTTCTTATAATCAATATAAATTACTAAAATGTCATTTTAAAACATATCTCTATCTTACTCAAAAATAGAATTACCATATTATCTAATAATTTCACTTGTGGGTGTATACCCCCCAGAATTGCAAGCAGGTGCTTGAAGAGATATTTGTACACCATGTTCATAGCAGCATTATTCACAATAGCTAAACATAAACACAACCCAAGTGTCCATCAATGCATGAATGAATAAACAAAATGTAGTATATTTATACAATGGAATATTACCCAATCTTTACAAGGGAAATCCTGACACATGCTACCACACAAATGAAGCTGAGAGCACTATGGTAAATGAAATAAGCCAGTCACAAAAAGACAAAAACTGTATGATTCCACTTACCTGAGGTCCCTGAAGCAGTCAAACTGAGAGAGACAGAGAGTAGAATGGTGGGTACCAGGAGCTGGGGGAGGACAAATGGGGAGTTACTTTTAATGGATGCAGTTTCAGTTTTGTGAGATGAAAAGAATTCTGAAGATGAAGGGGGGTGATGTTTGCACAACAGTGTGAATGTACTTAGTGCCACTGAGCTATACACTTACAAAGGGTTACAATGATGCATTTTATGTTTTGTGTACTTTACTACAATTAAAAAACACCTAATAGCCCTGGCTGGTGTAGTTCAGTGGATTGAGCGCGGGCCTGTGAACCAAAGGATCACTGTTTGATTCCCAGTCAGGGCACATGCCTGGGTTGCAGGCCAGTTCCCAGCAGGGGACGCACAAGAGGCAACCATACCTTGATATTTCTCTCCCTCTCTCCTTCTCTTCCCCTCTAAAGACAAATAAATAAAATCTTAAAAAAAAAACCCACTTAATAGATACTCGTTCCCTCCTTTCCATGACCCAGACAGACCTGACAGACCTGGCTGGAATGTGGCTCCATGTTTCCTGTCCCCTTGGCTTGCGTTCTCATCTACGGAAGGGGTTGCTGCCTCTCCCCAGCATGAGGAAAATGTATCCACCAACAGGAACCCAGGGCATGGTGGCCATTAAAGAAATTGAAAAGGACAGCAAGGGGCCAAGCCAGATAGATACCTTTTCTGGACCAATCTGGCTTCCAGAGCCAGGTTCTCCCTGTATACACCCAGGGCACTGAGAGCTTTTAAGAGGGGTGAAGGAGTCTAAACCACAGGTGGCAATCTGAGCATGGAGGTGGGAGGGACATGGCCCCCAGTGGTGGACAAGCAAGCAAGGGTGAGCTCCAAACTCTTCCATGCCTCAGTTTCCCTGTCTGTAAATGGGGCAATGATATCTGAGTGCCAACCTCAGAGGCTGCCAAGAGGACTGAATGAGAGCAGTTTCTGCAACACAGGAAGCTCCCTGTACCTGGCCACTTCTCATTAAGCCAGTACATGTTGCAGTACCTGATATATGCAAATAGGCAGCCATGATGGCTAAAATCATTTTTATCTGAAAAAGGGGTATCCCATGTCTTCATTTGTTTGTTTATTTGAAAATAATCTACAGAGTACCTGTCTTTTGGGTGGGCCTGGACCTGGGATGGCTCCAGACTTTCCTGGGGGCTGCGGATTGGGTGGAGGAACAATGGCAATGAAACATCACAGACAGAAAGGTCAAAGTCCACTCTGGCTAATGTAGCTGAGAGGATAGAGCATAGGCCTGTGAACCAAAAGGTCGCCAGTTCGATTCCCAGTCTAGGGCATGTGCCTGGGTTGTGGGCTAGGTCCCTAGTAAGGGTTGTGCAAGAGGTAACCACACATTGATGTTTCTTTCCCTCTCTTTCTTCCTCTCTTGCCTGCTTTCTAAAAATAAATAAATAAAATCTTAGAAAAAAACAAAAAATCATGTGAGAATAAAAACACAATTTAAAAAAATCAGGAATGAGGTGGCAGACAGCATACATGCTTGAGTAGGGCTTGCTTGTTTCCATCACATCTCACCTCCAGCACCTCTCATTATCTGGCTCACAGTCCCAGGAGGACACAACTCTGACACTTAAGTCACATCCAACCTATAGAAAGGTTCTGTATGGCCTGCACACAATTAAAATCAGGAGATGGGATGGTGAGGTGTGGATGTCCTTCCTTTCAAGGCCATGGTTGGCTCACATCTGGGGCTGTATGTGGCCACATGGACCTTGTGACAGCTCTGACCAATGAGATGAGCAGAGGTGTCATGTCCCTTCTGGTATTGAGCATTTGACTGTGAGGGGGAAATGTCAAGGAATGACTTATCAGTGGGTAAGAACTGTCCCCACATGGAAGTCTAGCCACACTCAGGACCACCTATTCCAATTCTGTCTTCCAGACTAGGAAGATTTTATTCTAAAGGCCCAGGAGAAGGTGGAAGGGACCTGGAGTAAGCCCGTGGGGTGTCAAGTCAAGGAACATTATATAGGACCCATGGACAAAGACAATGGGGTGGGGGAGGATTGAAAATGGAAGGTGGGTTGGGTAGGGGAGAGATGGGAACAACTGTAAATGAATAACAATAGAAAGAATTTTTAAAAAGCCAGTTAAGCTCGGAGAGAGGGGGATAACCTGATCAAAGTCACAGCTAGTGAGGGGAGGATATGGCTGGCCCAAAGCCCATGCCAACTTTTGCTCACAAGACTTTCTTATGTGGTTCCTCAGAGGGAAATAAAGCTCCCCTGCTTCTCTACCAACATTATTCAAAGGCCATCAGGCTTCCTAAGGTTTTCAAAGAATAGTAAATATTACTACTTTCAAGAAGAGAACTTCTAGCAAAGACAGGGGCACAGGTAAATACACTTTGCCTCCTCACACAGCTAAAAGAAAGACACAAATTTAATAACAAAAAATAACCAGAACTGCCAGAAAATCAAACTGTATGGAAGTCCAACAGCCAAACAGTTAAAGAAGAAACATTCATTCAGACTGGTAAGAAGGGAAGAGATGGGTAGCTGAGGTGGAGAAGATTGACAGCAAGGTGGCAGCTGGTGGACTAGTCAGTCCCACATTTGCATGCAGATAATCCGGGAGGAACAACTGAAGAGTAAGACAGACCAAGCAACCCACTGTTCCAGCACTGGGAACAAATAGTCTCAAAACGCAGCAGTGGGAGAAACTCCCAGCCTCATAAAAGAGTTCATTGGAGAGACCCACAGGGTCCTAGAATGTACACAAACCCACCCACCTGGGAAACAGCACCAAAAGGGCACAATTTGCTTATGGGTAGCAGGGGGAGTGACAGAAAGCAGAGTAAGGGTAGAGCAAGTGTCATTATTCCCTCTCTGATCCCTCCCCCACATACAGCACCACAATGTGGCAACATAAGTTTCCTCACCTTGGCAAGTATCTAAGGCACCACCCCTTACAATGTAACAGTTTTGCTGAGACAAAGAAATATGGCCCAAATGAAAGAACAGATCAAAACTCCAAAAAGAAGAAAGAAAGAAAGAAAGAAAGAAAGAAAGAAAGAAAGAAAGAAAGAAAGAAAGAAAGAAAGAAAGAAAGAAAGAAAAGAAAGACTCTACCAGCCTATCAGATGCAGAATACAAAACACTGGTAATTGGGATGCTTACAAAAATGGTTGACTATGGTCGCAAAATAGAGGAAGAAGTGAAGGTTATGCAGAGTGAAATAAAGAAAAACATACAGGAAACCAACAGTGAAGGGAAGAAAACTGTGGCTCACATCAATGATTTGGAGCAGAAAGAAGAAATAAACATTCAACCACAAAAGAATGAAGAAATAAGAATTAAAAAAAATAATGAGGAAAGGCTTAGGAACTTCCAGGACAACTTTAACATTTCAACATCTGAATCATAGGGGTGATAAAGTAATCTTGGATGGAGGTCCTTGCCTTTCATGACTTCAAATACTTCTTTCCACTCCTTCTTGCCAAATACTTCTTGCCTGTAAGGTTTCTTTTGAGAAATCACCTGATAGTCTTATGGGCATACCTTTGTAGGTAACTCTTTCCTAAACTCTTGCTGCTTTTAAGATTCTCTCTTTGTCTTTAATCTTGGGTAACTTAATGAAGATGTGACTTGGTGTGTTCCTCTTTGGGTCCAACTTCTTTGGGACTCTCTGGGCTTCCTGGACTTCCTGAGTGAGTTTATTTCCTTTTCCAGATTGGGGAAGTTTTCCTTCACTATTTGTTAAAATAAGTTTTCCACTTGTTGATCTTCCTCTTCCCCTTCTGGTACTCCTATAATTCAGATGTTGGAATGTTTAAAAATGTCCTGGAGGTTCCCAAGCTTCTCCTCATTTTTTTGAATTCTTGTTTCTTCATTCTTTTCTGCTTGGTTGTTTGTTTCTTCCTTCTGGTCCACTCCATTGATTTGAGTCCCAGTTTTCTTCCCATCACTACTGGTTCCCTGTGCATTTTCCATCATTTCACTTATGAACGCCTTCATTTTTTCATCTAATTTGCGACCAAAATCAACCAATTCT
>PVKM010016553.1:0-26740 GCA_004027735.1 Carollia perspicillata
TGCTCTGTACCTGTGGCACAGCTGGGTGGCTCGGCGTCCCGCCCCGGGGGAGCGCAGCACAGGAGTACTGCCTGACTTTCCCCAACTCGTCCCCTCCTGTGACAGGGACACAGCCCTGCACTGTCCCACCTCTGGCCAGTTGGAGGAGGAGCCCTTGTCTCCCTGCCCCCAGAGCCGCCACAGTGACTCGGACCCCTGCACCCTCACTGGGGAAGAGTCCCCAAGTCACTGGCGGCCTTCATTCCCGCCTTCCCTGGACGCTGGGGCTCCGCCAGGAGGATGGCGTCGGCGGTAGCACCTGCCATCACCACAGCCCAGCTCTTCCTCCTGCCCCAAGCGCCCGGGCTCAGGAACCATAGAAAGGCAACTACGGGTTGTGCCACACTGGTCTAGCCTGGCCCTGAGGTCCCTCTGTCCCCAGACTGGGCAAGGCCCTGTCCACCGGGACCACAGGGGTCAGCCTGGGTGGCCTGGCAGCACGGCGAGAGGGGCCAGTTGGGCCAGCCCTTGCCACCGCAGGCCAGCCTGTGTGCCCCCTGGGCTGTCCAGCCCCCAGCCCTATGTCCCGTCAGTGCCACTACCCACAGGGCGCCACCTCGCCCGCCGCATGCCCCCTCGTGCCAGTCGCGCTGCCGTTTGTGGTGTCGAGCCTTCTCCCCCAGGGGCTGAGTTGGCTCACCCCCCCCCCATCTGCTCACTCCCTGGGGCATTTCTTTGCCGATTTTTGAATGTGATTTTAAAGTGGAAAAATGAGACTATGCGTTTTTATAAAAAAATGGTGCCTGACTCTTCGGCTGTGTCAGACTCTTTTGTGCCCAGTGGCCATTCCCAGCCGCCATCTGGCTGGGGCCTGAGGGAAGAGGGTCTTGCTGGTGCCAGGTCCCCCCACTGCCACAGCAGGGCCAGCCCTCTCCAGGGTGGGGGTGGAGGCGGAGGCTCCCACTACCCCTCTTCCTCCCACCCTGCGAAAACAGACGGGGCCTTCTGTCCACTGCCCAGGGAAGCAGAAGGAGGTCCCCAAGTTTGGTGCTTGGTGTCCCATCAGGTCTGAGCGAGCACCCCAGCTCACCAGGCACAGTGCTGAGGACACTCGTGGACGCACAGTGCCTCTGCCCTTGGGGCGGCAGTGAGCCTCTGGGCCCTCAGTCTTCTCAGGCTGTGGCCTCCCCTCTGGCCTCACATTGCAACCCCACCAGCATCAGGCCTCTCGTCTCCTAGGAGACTCTGGTCAACTTCCTTTTTCTTTTTAAATTTGTTGATTTGAGAAAGAGAGACCAATTCGCCATTCCTCTTATTGATGCGTCCATTGGTTGATTCTTGCATGCACCCTCACTGGGGATTAACCCCTGCAGCCACGGAGAGTCTGGATGACACTCTAACCAACTGAGCTACCCAGCCAAGGCTGCTGGGCAACTTCCTTTTCTCCGAGTCCTGCCCTGCAGCCCCCCGTGGGCGCTGTCTGCAGCTGCCCACCCCATGTAGGGCTCTGCTGGGCAGGGCTCAGGGAACCTCCTCCAAGGCACAGTGTGGCGGGTGGTGAAGGAAGGCAGCCGCTAGGGGTGGAGGCTGAGGGGTCTGGGAAAAGGCCTTTTTGATTTTTTAAATTTTACTTATTTTCAGAGAGAGGGGAAGGGAGGAAGATAGAAACATCAATGTGTGCGGGAGACATTGATCAGTTGCCTCGCACACGTCCCCAGCCAGGGACCTGGCCCCCAACCCAGGCCTGTGCCCTGACTGGGAGTCGAACCATAGACCTTTTTGCTTCAAGGTACCACGCCCAACCAACTGAGCCACACCGGTTAGGGTGGAAAAGGCCTTTGAACTGGGCTTCCAGTGTTATGGTGGGGAGGTAGGGGAACATTTCTGATTCAGGGAAGGGCCAGGCGGTTGGGAGTGCTTCCGGCTGGCAGGAGCACAGCAGGAAGGAGCCAGGCCTGGGAGGCCTTGAATGCCAGGCTCAACCTGGCCCAGAGCCCAGCAAGCAGTTTGTGACTACTGAACGAAGAAGGGAATGGACGTGGAGTCTGAACTTGGATAAGCTCGGGGAGGTCCTTGCAGGCCCTAGACAGGGGCTGGGGTGATGGGAGCTGGATGTAGAACAAGTCGGTCACCGTATGCGGGATGCACGGAGGTAGGCAAAGCATAGAAGGCAGGGAGACAGCTTCCGCCCAGGGAAGAGACGTAACTGTGGCAGTGGTTGCGGCTGGACCCAGAGAGGTGCAAAGAGGCCTGATGGGAAGAGCAGGGCCTACCAGGAATGGGCAGGACTTAGGGGTGAGAAGGGGAGGAGTCCAAGATGCCACCTGGGGAGGTCCATGGTGCCATTTGGAGTCTTGACAGCAGGAGGAAGGGGGCACCACTGATCTGAGGGAAAGAGGACAAATGTGGCCTGATCTGGTCTCAGACACACCGATGTGATAGCACAGGACACCAGGCACAAAGGTGTCCCAGAGGGAGCTGAAATGTGGTCGTGAAGGTGGCATCTGGGTGCTGGTGGGAACAGACAAGCCTTCAGCCAGGAAGACGCTTGATGAGGTTGGGAGTAGGGGGAGAGGAGAGGCCCTGGAAAAGGGTTGAGAGGACAATGGATCGGGAGCCAAGGGTCAGTGGGAGGTGTGTTCACCATGGCAGAGGTCAGAGGCGCTGGGCCTGAGATAGTCCTGATAAGGCAGGGAGGGTGGAGAGGGCTTGGGGAAAGGGCAGCCCCTTTTAAGAAAGGTGGAGGCTAAGGAGGGCTGTAGCAGCGACAGCCAGCAGGGCCTGACTGTACAGGTCTGGGCATTGGGAGGCCTTTGCGCTGCTAGACCCAAGGACATTACCCACTGTCACCCAAGTGACCTGGTAACACCACAGGATGGGGTGGCAAAGTGACCCCAATCCTACAGGTGCCACCTGGCCATGTGAGAGGACAGGGTGAAAATGGCCACCAGCCTCCCAGCCCAGAGAGGAGCTCAAATTTCCTAGATCAAACTGTCTGATCATTTTACCAACAGGGACACTGAGACCAGAGGGTCCGCCTTGGTCAGCCCTGGCCCTGCCTCATCACCCAACAAGACCAGGACCAGACCCCTGGCTGAAGCCTAGGTAACAGGGCCAGCGCTGAGCCAGTGGGGCCTGCACTTTGGTTCCGCTCTGGGTGAGGGGCCGGCTCTGATTTCGAAATTCTCCTTCCTCCTGACACTTGCAACAAAGGGCAAGCTCTGCAAAAAGGGATCCACGCGGTGGGTGAAAGCCCTTCATAGTGGACAGTCATCCACCAGGAGAGGTCTCGAGCTAGGTCTCGAGCAGGCCTGCTCTCCCCACTCCCCAGTACTCCGGTCCCTGACTCCAGGGCCCGGAAAGCGGCGGGGGTGGGGGGGGGGGCGTCTCCCTGCAGGGCTGGGCTGTCTTGGGGCGCGGCCACCACCAAACAGGCTCTGGTCCCTGGGGAGGGTGCTTCATGCTAAGCTGGCCATCATTTAGAGACATCTTGAAGGTGCCCGGGAGGCTAGCCAGCACCTCCCGCCTCTCACCCGCACTAACAGGAATAATCGAAACCGGTGGTGGTACGAGGGTAGGAAGTGGGTGGGGGCTGGGCTAGGAAGACAGCAGGTGGAGGGGGAAACGGGCAGGACAGTCGCAGAAACAGGGTAAACCGGGGGCAGCCGAACCGCGGCCCGTTGCGCACGCACTTCCTGGTCCCATTCCCCGCCCCGCGCCCAGCCGCCCCACCCCCGGGCCCCCTCCTTCCCCTGCGAGACCCGCTAGGAGGGGTCTGAGCTAGGCCTGGGACGCCCCCTTCAGGCCGCGGACGGAGCTGTAGCCAGGCCCCGCCTTCCGGACCGCCCCCTGCAGACCCTTGTTTCACCGAGGCCGGTGAAGACCGGGGCCGGGCTCTCCCCGGACGCGCGGGATTGCCCCGGTTGCAGCGAAGCACTCCCCGCCCGATCCCCCGGCGCACAAGCCCGGGTGCGGTTACCATGGCTGTGGGTGGAGAGGGGCCCGGGGTCCGAGGCCCCGCCCCGGCTCAGCCCCGCCCTCCTGGCCCGCCCTCCTGGCCCGCCCTCCGCACCGCCTGCGCCGCCGCCGCCGCCGCCGCCGCCGCCGCCACTGCCACTGCCGCGGAGGTGCCGGGGTTCAGGGGCTGCGGTGGGCGTAGCTCAGACCCGCCGAGGCTGGGACGGACCGCCCCCGCCACGCCTGCCCGCCCGCCCGCCCGGGATGCGGTGCTAAAGCCCAGCATGGCCAGCCCGGGCCCCACCTTCCCGCTTCACCGGCTCGTCTGGGCGAACCGGCACCGCGAATTGGAGGCCGCTCTGCACAGCCGCCAGGTGAGGCCCGCCGGGCACCCCGGCCGTCCTCCGGGCCCCCCAGCCAAAGCCGTGGCCTCCATCCTGAAGGCCTCCGGTTCCTGCTCAGTGCCGCAGCCACTTCCCCGCTCACCCTTCCCGGCCTGATCGAAGCCTAGGTGATCTGCCCTTCTCGCTTTAGCCTCTCGGCCTCGGCTCCCAGCGCGCGGCCTCGCCCGTCTCCCGGCTTCACACTGCATCCAGCCTCTGATCTCTCGCCGCCGCACCACCCCTAAGCAGGCTGAGAACGGGCAGCCAGGTCCTTGAGAGCCGGAGCTCCACCTCTGCCTGACCAGGCCCCCCCACCACTGAGCCCCCAGCTCTGTCACTGGCAGAGCACCGGAGAGGTGGGCAGGCCCTTCCCACCTGCCCCTTCCCCATTCCTGCAGGGACTACCAGGCTATCCTGTGCCATTTCCATCGCCTATCTGCCTTACTTATTTCAAATAGCGACTCCCATCCCTGCCCAGCCCAGTGGCCTTTTTATCTCTGTCTCTTCTTATTTGCCCTGTGCTGAGTGTCCCATCTCCTCCAGCATGACATTGAACAGGAGGACCCTCGGGGGCGCACCCCCCTGGAGCTTGCGGTGTCCCTGGGGAACCTGGAGTCTGTGAGAGTCCTCCTTCGACATAATGCCAACGTGGGCAAAGAGAGCTGCCAGGGCTGGGCAGGTACTGCAGAGGACAAAGGGGCTCCCCCAAGGCTGACCGTGCGGTTGGTGAGGGGCCAGGCCTGGGGTCGTGGAGAGAGCGCCTCTTAGCAGCTTGGTGCCCCCAGTCCTGCAGGAGGCAGTCAGCACTGGGGACCCCGAGATGGTGCAGCTTGTGCTCCAGTATCGGGACTACCAGAGGGCCACACAGAGGCTGGCCGGCATTCCGGAACTGCTCAACAAACTCCGCCAGGTACAGCAGGGCGCAGAGGTGTGGCCAGTAAGAAGGGTGAAGTGCCATGGCAAGGGGCTGTGACAGACTGCATGGGGGTCACCCTGGTCACTCATGCCATGCTTGGCATCGGAAGGGACCGCAGCTTGTGCAGCGTGCTTTCCCAACCCTGTTGCCAAAGTCCTCTCTTTCGACTCTAGCCCGGGGTCATGTCGGAAAGAGAGGAGCACAGGCCCCCATAGACAAGGGTGGGCCCTTTGGGAGAGAAGTCCCAGCATCAAGGGTCTCCTAGTGCTTGAGATCTCAACAGAGCTTTAGACCGGGGGCTTCCTGGTGACAGCAGATTTTCTGGAGGGAGGGTTTCATCCGACTCTACAGATGTGGCCTGGACTGCTGGAATACCTGTCCACCCCTCTCAAAACATGGAGGGTCGGGCCAGAGTTGGGGAGAACCCCAGCTTAGAGTTCATGTCACCTCCTGCTCCCCTGGCCCAGAGAAGGTCCTTGTGTCCCCTTTACAGGAGACGATTCTGGGACCCAGAGCAGGCCGGAGCTCCCCCAGGGCCCCCCAGCGGGCCAGTGACCAGGTTGAGCCTGACCCCCAGGCCCCCAGATGCTTATACTCAAGTGCAGGGGTGTCAAACTCATTGTCACCAGGGGCCACATCAGCCTCGAGGTTGCCTTCAAAGAGCTGAATATAATTTTAGGACTATAAATGTAGCTGCTCCTTAACAGTTAAGGGAGAGCTTGGTGCTGCCACAGGGTAGAAACGAGGGCCTGATAAAACAAGGTGGAGGGCCTGATTCGCCCTCGGGCCTTGTGTTTGCTGCCTGTGGTTTAGTGACTTAAAGACCTTTTTAGGGCCCCATTTGGCCCTCCCTCTCCTTGGTGGAGCTTGGTTACGGTGGGGCATTGTGGGGCCACGGTAGTGCATCAGGACTTGCTGAAGGGCTGGGCTCCCAGAAACGGGGCTGCGGGCAGGAAGCCACCCAGGCCCACTGGCCGCCTGCACTAGGCAGGGCCCTGACGGTGCTCTGGTCTGTCCCAGGCCCCTGATTTCTACGTGGAGATGAAGTGGGAGTTCACCAGCTGGGGTGAGTGGGGACTGCTCGGCTCCCAGGGGCCTGGGGTGGGGCCCTTGGGAAAGAACGCCGGTGACCTCTGTGCCCTCTGCAGTGCCCCTCGTGTCCAAGATGTGCCCAAGTGACGTGTACCGCGTGTGGAAGCGGGGTGAGAGCCTACGGGTGGACACCAGTCTCCTGGGCTTCGAGCACATGACCTGGCAGCGTGGCCGGAGGAGCTTCATCTTCAAGGGCCAGGGTGAGCTCTAGAGGGGGGTCACTGCGGGTCTCGGAGAGTCTCCTGTCACTTGTGAAGACAATGCTGTCCTTTCTGTCCCCTCTCCAGATGTGGAAACAGAGGTTGGGGGTAGAGGGGGCACAGGGGCTGTGGCCCAACCTATTCGACAGCAAGTGGCTGAGGGTACCGTGACGGCCCTCCGCCCACTCCTGGGGCCTACTGATTTCCCCCCTTCCCCACCACTGGCTGGCAGAGGCAGGAGCCCTGGTGATGGAAGTGGACCACGACCGGCAGGTGGTGCACACGGAGATGCTGGGGCTCGCCCTGCATGAGCCAGAAGTGCTGCTGGCTGCCATGCGGCCCAGTGAGGAGCATGTGGCCAGCCGCCTCACCTCTCCTATCGTCTCCACCCACCTGGACACTCGAAATGTGGCCTTTGAGAGGTTAGTTGGGACCTGGCCACACTGTGGGCAGTGCCCTTGAGGTTCCTTCTGGTTTGGGACTTTGGGAGGCTAAGCCACTTGCAGAGGCTGCCCAGATGGGGGACAGGGACAAGTGTGCCCCGAGACTGGTCGCCTGCACGTCCTGTGGCAACCTTGGAGCTCGTGCATGCCTATCTGTACTGGAAGCTGGCTTCCTGGAGAGGAGGCTGGGTCAGGGTGTCCCCAGTCCCTTGACTCCTGACCTCACGTTTCCCCATAAAAACAGGATTCAGGCTGTGGTTCAGGGCAGCTGTTTGCACCCAAGTCTGCTCCTCAGCAGCACAGCTGTGCCTGGGCCAGAGTCCCTAGTGCACAGCCTCGGAACCCGACTGTCCCCACCAGAGCGTCATTTCTGGGACTGCGGGTGCCCCACTTCCAACCACAGACTTCAGAAACACTTAAAAGGGAAGCCAGTTTTATTGAGATAAAATTTTCATATACCATCCAGTTTACCTATTTCAAGTGTACAATTGAGTGGTTTTTAGGACATTCACAGATACGTGAATTTTAGGGCAGTTCAATTTTAGGACATCTCATCATCTCAGACAGAAACCCTGTATCCTTTACCTATTGACCCTATCCCCTGATCCCTCACCCCCATCCCTCAGCAACTACCGACCTACTTTCTGTCTCTCTAGATTTGCCTATTCTGGACATTTCCTGTGAAGGGAATCACGTACTATGTGGTCTTTAGTAATTCGCTCCTTTCACTTAGCAAGCATAATGTCATCAGGGTTCATCCAAGTTGTAGCGTACAACTGCTGTGTTCCCTTTTATGGCTGAATACGTCATATGAATATTCCACGTTTGGTTATCCATCCGTCCTTTGACAGGCGTTAGGATTGCTTCCACCACCGGACCGCATGGAAAATGCTGCTGTAAACATTAGTTGTATAGATCTTTGTGTGCACGTATGTTTTGATTTTTCTTGGATATATATATATATATATACATATACCCAGGAGTGGAATCTCTGGGTCTTGTGGTAACTGGATGTTTAATTGTTTGAAGAACTGCACAGCTGCTCGCCGAAGGGGCTGCAGCATTTCCCACTCCTGCCGGCCGTGTATGTGGCTTGCGGGCTCGCCACGTCCTCCTCCTGACGCTCGTTGTTCACCTGTTGACTCACAGTGCGTTGTGACCATCCTTATGCAGCAGTATCTCATCATGGCTTTGATTTGCACTTTCCTGATGAGTGCTGACGTTGAGCATCTCCTCCTGTGCACTTTGGCCACTCGTGTGTCTTCTCTGGAGAAGGATCTGTTCCGAACCTTTGCCCGATTCAAACATCGGGTTATCTTATTATATTAAGTTGTAAGAGTTCTTTACAAATTCTACACATAAGTCCCTTATCAGACGAATGATTTGCAAATATTTTCACCCGTCCTGTGTGTCGTCTTTTCACTTTCTTGATGGTGTACTTTGAAACACAAAAGTTTTTAATGTTCACGAAATCCAGTTTACTTCCTTTTTTCTTTTGTTGCTTGTTATGTTTTGTTGCTTGTAAACTTTTAGTTTCATAGCAAATAATACTTCGCCAAATCCAACCAAAGTCATGAGGATTTTCTCCTTTGTTTTTTTCTGAAAGTTTTATAGTCTTTGCTCTAACATTTAGGTATTTGAGCCATTTTGAGTTAATATTTTATATGGTGGGAAGTACAGGTTCAACTCCATTCTTTTGCACATGACTTTCCAGTTGTCCCAGCACAATTTATTTATTTGTTTATTTTTAAATATTTTATTTGTTTTTAGAGAGAGGGGAAAGGAGGGAGAAGGGGAGACATGGGTGCGTGGTTGCCTCTCACACGCCCTCCACGAGGAACCTGGCCCACAACCCAGGCACGTGTCCTGACTGGGAATCAAACCGGTGACCCTTTCGTTCATAGGCCAACACTCTGTCCACTGAGCCACACCAGTCGGGACCCAGCACAATTTACTAAAAGGACTGTTATTTTCCCATGCGACGGTCATGACATCCTTGTGGAAAGTCAGTTGACCATAGATGTTGGAGTTTATTTCTGGACTCTCAGTTCTACTCCATTCATCTACATGTCTGTCTTTGGTCTAGGACCCCACTATCTTAATTGGTATTGCTTCGAAGTAAGTTTTGAAATCAGAATGTATGCGTCTTCTTCCTATTTTTCTTTCTCAGGATTATTTTGGGTATTCTGGGTCCCATGCAATTTCATATGAATTCCTGATTGAGCTTGTCAGTTTCTTCAAAGAAGTCAGTTTAGATTCTGATTTGAATTTTTTTTTTTAGATTTTATTTATTTACTTTTAGACAAAGGGGAAGGGAGGGAGAGAGGGAAAGAAACATTAATGTGTGATTGCCTCTCACACACCCACTATTGGGGACCTGGCCAGCAACCCAGGCATGTGCCCTGACTGGGAATTGAACCAGCGACCCTTTGGTTCGCAGGCCGGCGCTCAATCCACTGAGCCACACCAGCCAGGGCTCTTTTCTTTTTGAAAAAAACAATTATTGATTGATTCAAGAGACAGAAAGAAACATATTTGTTTTTCCACTTATTTATGCATTCATTGATTGCTTCTTGTATGTGCCATGACCGGAGATTGAACCCACAACTCTGGCGTATCAGGACAATGCTCTAACTGCCTGAGCTACCCTGCCAGGGCTTGGATTTCTTTTATTTCTTTTTCTTGTCTGATCATTTTGGCTAGAATCTCCAGTAAAATTTTGAATAGAAGTGGCGTGAGTAGACATCCTTGTCCTGTTTCTGACCTTAGGGGAAAGGAATTCAGCCTTTCACCGTTAAGTGGGGGTGCCCTTTATTAGGTTAAGGAAGTTTCCTTGTATTTATACTTTGTTAAGTGTTTTTTTTTAATCATGAAAGGGTTTGAATTTTGGCAGGTGCTTTTTTCCGTGTCTATCGATACATCATGTACCTTGAAAGAATTCTATCGCTGTATGTCACATCACCTGACTTTCATGTGTCGAAATCAGCCTTGTACTCCCAGGATAACTCCCACTCGGTCATGGGGTATGAGTCTTCTCCTGTGTCGCTAGACTTGGCTGGCCAGTATTTTGTACCCATTTAGTCCGGGACTTGGTCCGTGGCTGTCTTGTGGTGTTGGTGTGTCTGGTTTTGGTGTCTGGGCAGTGCCTCACAGGATGGGTCAGGCAGTGTTACAGCCTTGTGTGTTTTTTGCAAGAGTTTGTGAATAGTCAGTATTAATTCTTTTCTAAAATATTTTTATTTATTTATTTATAGAGAGAGGGGATGGGAAGGAGAAAGAGTGGGAGAGAAACGTCAATGTGTGGTTGCCTCTCGTGAGTCCCCTGCTGGGAACTGGCCTGCAACCCAGGCATGTGCCCTGACTGGGAATCGAACCCAATCCTTTGGTTCGCAGGCTCACGCTCAGTCCACTGAGCTACCCCAGCCAGGGCTCAGTATTAATTCTTCTTCAGGGTTTGGTGGGATTCATTTGGAGGGATTCAAAAGCCCTCTAGCCTGGGCTTTTCTTTGTGAATAGTTATTTTATTACCACTTCAATCTCTGTACTTTTTACAAGTGTATTAGGTTATTTCTTCTTGAGTTTGTTTTGGCAGTTTTTGTCCCTTTAGGATTTGTCCATTTCATCTCAGTTGTCGAATGTGTTGGGTACAATTGTTCATTGTGTTCTTTTATAATCCTTTCTATGTCTGTGATGTCCGTGGGAATGGCCCCTCCTTCATTTCTGATTTTAGTAGTTTGAGTCTTGACTCTTTTCTTGGCCAATCTAGCTGAAGGTTTGTCAGTTTGGTTGATCTTTTCAAGAAAATGCTTTTGGTTTAATTGATTTTCTCCGTTGTTTTTCTATTCTGTATTTCTTTAATTTTCAATGTCATATTTATTATGTTATTTCCTTCCCTCTGCTTGCCGTGGGTTCAGTGTGCTCTTTTCCCAGTGCCTTTAATGCGGAAGGTTAGATTATTGATTTGAAATTTGTTTCTTTCTTACTATCCTCATTTACAGCTATGAATTTCCCTTTAAGCACTACTTTAGCAATGTCCCCTAAGTTTTAATATGTTGTGTTTTAATTTCCATTCATCTCAAGGTGTTTTCTGATCCCCCTTTTGATTTATTCTTGGACCCTTTGGTTATTGAGGAGTGTGTTGTTTGCCTTCCACATATCCGCGAGTGCCCCAAATACTTGTTTCTGTCGTCCTGAAATTCGAATTTCATTCCATCGTGACGGGAGAACACGCGTGGTGTGATTTCTCTCCTTTAAACTTCACTGAGGCTTCTTTCATGGCCTAGCGGACGGTTCCCCCTGGAGACTGTCCCGTGTGCCCGAGAGGACTGGGTCTCCTGCCGTCATCAGGGGAGTGTCCTCAGGAAGTCTGTTAAGTTCTGTTTACAGTGGCGTTCAGGTCTTGTGTTTCGTTGCTGGTCTTCTGCCTACTCATCGTCTCCATTAATGAAAGGGAGGTATTGAAGTCTCTGTTACGTTGAATCAGACATACTTTTATTTTTTAACTTTTTATTATGGAAAATTTCAAGCACATATGAAAGAAGAAAGAATATTATGATATACTCATTACCCAATTTCAACATTATCAGCGTTTTGCCAATCTTGTTGAATGTGTCCTTCCTGACCTTCCTTTTTCCTTTTTTTCTGGGCTGTTTTAAAGATTTTATTTATTTACTTTTAGAGAAAGGGGAAGGCGGGGGAGAAAGAAAGCGGGGGGGGAAACATCGATGTGAGAAACATTGATCGGTTACCTCTCACACATGCCCGACGGTGGACCAGACCCGCAACGCGGGCATGTGCCTCGACCAGGAATCAAACCAGCAACCTTTTGCTTTGTGGAAAGACGCCCGACCAACTGAGCCACACCAGCCAGGGCTCCCCGGACTGTCTTGAAGCACATCCCAGATGGCATATTATTTCCACAGTCAGTGCTTTTGCACGAGACTCTGACAATTAGGGGCATCTTTATACCCAGCCCCAATGCCATTATCACACCTAACAAAATTAACAGTGATTCCTCAGGACGTTCTAGTCCCCAGTCCTTGTTCGGTTGTCCCAGCTGTCCGGGCTCCCTCTTCACGATGCCTGCGGTCTCACAGTGAGAAGGCTAGTCGGAGGGGGTCTTCGGAAGGGAAGGCTGTGGCGCGGGTTGGCGGGTGGATCCTCAGGAGCTTCTGTCCCTTCTGTTTCAGGAACAAATGTGGTATCTGGGGCTGGCGGTCTGAGAAGATGGAAACTGTCAGCGGCTACGAGGCCAAGGCAGGAGAGGCTGGTGGTGGGGGCTGGTGTGGGAGGCAGGGCCCAGGAACTGCACTCCTGCTCCTCACTCACTGTGTGGAAGGAGAGACGGAGGAGCCTGTGGGCTCCGGAAGCCCTGTGCAGCCCCGGGACTCTGTGGGGCCCGAGCACCCAGCCCCTGCTGAGCACCTAGGGATCACCTACAGCATGAGTCCCCCCACCCAGGGTCCCAAGATGAAAGTGAGACCATTTTCCCCTCATTACTGACTTCCTGGGGTTCAGAACCTGCCCCCTTCTCCACTGTGGGGAGTGAGATCTCATCTGTTCCTGGGGACAGCAGGACTTGGGCCCTGTGCTGGTGAGGCTGAGTGTGGGGAACAGTCTCTGAGCCCCCAGCACCCCTGTGCTCCCCCTGCTCCCCAGGTATACAGTGCCACCAATGTGGAGCTGGTGACACGCACACGCACGGAGCACCTCTCTGATCAGGACAAGTCGAGGAGCAAAGGTAAACTCAGGTGCGCCTGTCTGCTGCCCAGTCACACCATACGGTGGGTCACCTGGGTCTGGGAGGGCCAGAGTATCCAGACAAGCTGGGAGGTCATCCCATTCCTGCCTGTTCCACCTCCCACCTGACAGGAGGCTCCCAGGGTCAAGGGTGGGTGGGGACAGTCTGGGAGTGTGGCTCAGAGTCCCCTGATGGGCCCTTACCCTTCTCAGGGGGAAAGACTCCGTTCCAGTCCTTCCTCGGGATGGCCCAGCAGCACTCCTCCCACAACGGGGTGAGCCGAGGCTGGGGGCGGGGTGGGGGCCGCTGGGCAGGGCCGGGCAGGCACCTTCCGGGGCACTAAGCCAGGTCCTGGGGCCCACCCAGGTCCCCGTGCAGCAGACAGCCAGCCCCACCAATCCCACAGCCATTTCTCCGGATGAATATTTCGACCCCAACTTCAGCCTGGAGTCACGGAACATTGGCCGCCCCATCGAGATGTCCAGCAAAGTGCAGAGGTGAGGTCTGGGGGCTAACTGGGGACTTCCCTCAACGACAGGGACCCTGCCTGGTCTCCCTAGTTCTGACTCCTGTCACAGATGAGCCCACTGGAGTGGGGAACTTGCTCACTCAGCTGACTTCCTTCTAGACTCTGCTCCTTGGGGACAGGAGCCAGGCTGTGTTAGCTGTGGTCCTCGGCACCCAGCTCGGGGCTTGGCCCAGAGCACTGGTCCCTCTCCTTTGGGGAATGAGTGAATGAATGGGTGAGCTACACCACCCCGGTATGGTTTTCTATTCAGTTTAAGGAGCACTTGCTGGGGGCCAGCTTGGAGCAAAGTGGGAAAGGCCCATAGCCCTACCACCTCCTGGCTTTATGGCCCTCAAAAGCTTAGTCTCTAGTAAATGAGAAGTCACACTTGGCCACCTGCTCACACGGGCGCCGTGAGGGTCTGATGAGCCGAGGCATAGAGCTTACAATGGGCCCGGCATCATCCCAGGGACTTCATGTGACTCTCTCAGCCACCCAGTGCATTCGAACCCCAGCAGTCCTGGCCCATGGGCTGTGCTGTGCCCACAGGTACTGCAGAGTGGGAGGTGCCAGCCAGCCGCAGGCTCGGGAGGACGGGGCTGCAGGAGAGGCCAGACTGAAGCCAGCAGCCCAGCCTTGCCCTTACCCAGACAAGTGGAGCCAGCACAGACTGTCATGGCTCCAGCCTGAGCCCAGGGCCTGGGAGCAGCTCGGGTCACAGGGCCAGGAGGACACAAGCTCCTGGGGGAGGCAGGCAGGGGCGGCTGAGCAGAGAAGAGGGTGCCCCAGGCCAGGCAAAGGACAAGAGTGAAGGCAGGTGTCTGGAGAGGGTGGGCTGTAGCAGAGAGGCCGCCAGAGGTTCCTTGACCCACATCCTATGGTTGGCTGGGCAGATTCAAGGCAACACTGTGGCTGAGTGAGGAGCACCCGCTCTCCCTGGGTGACCAGGTGACGCCCATCATTGACCTGATGGCCATCAGCAACGCTCACTTTGCCAAGCTGCGCGACTTCATCACCCTTCGCCTCCCACCCGGCTTCCCAGTCAAGATTGGTGAGCAGGTGGTGGGGAGGCAGGGTGTCCTCGGGCAGCTGCGGGGAGTGGGGTGGCCGCAGTGGCTCAGGCTTGACTGTCTCCTCACAGAGATTCCCCTTTTCCATGTGCTCAACGCCCGCATCACCTTCAGCAACCTGTGTGGCTGTGATGAGCCTCTGAGCTCAGTGTGGGTGCCAGCCCCTGGCTCTGCTGTTGCAGCCTCAGGTACTAGTGTTGAGGGAGGGGCCACATGGCTTGCTGGTGTGTGAGTCCTGGGGTCTGAATGTGGCCCCTCTGCCACCCCAGGGAGCCCTTTCCCGTGTGAGGTGGACCCCGCCGTGTTCGAGGTGCCTGAGGGGTATAGTGTGCTGGGCGCAGAGCGCAGCGAGCCCCTTCGCGACGAGGACGACGACCTGCTGCAGTTCGCCATCCAGCAGAGCCTGCTTGAGGCAGGCACAGAGGCGGAGCAGGTGGGCTGCAGGCAGGGCTGGGCCCTGGGCATAGGCAGGGGTGGCAGGGGTGGCAGGGGTGACAGCTCTGGGCTCTGGCTGCTGCAGGTGACTGTCTGGGAAGCCCTGACCAACACCCGGCCTGGCACTCACCCTCCTCCCCAAGCCACGGCGTATGAGGAGCAGCTTCAGCTGGAGCGGTGAGGTCCTCTGGGACCTACTAGGTCCATGTCTCAGCCCTGCCCTCCCTCTGGGACCTGCTAGCCAGGAGGTCCTTGGCTGGTGGGGGCGGGTGGCAGGGAGGTGCTGGTTCCATCAGCGTCACGGCCCACCACTGAAGGCGGCATGTGAGATGGGAAGAGAGGGCCCCACGTTGGCTCTTCTCTCCGGTCTCCCAGGTTCCAGCTACCCTGTCCTCGTCCCTGTCCTTTAAAGCCATGTCCCAGCCCTCGGCCTCCTCCCCCAGCCTTGGTGCTCACGGGTCTCTTCTCCCTGTCGCATCTTGCCTGGAAGGGCCCTCCAGGAAAGCCTGCAGATGTCCACTGAGCCTGGAGGCCCAGGATCCCCTCAGAGGACGCCCCCAGCCCCAGCCCCACCAAGCTTTGAGGAGCAGCTTCGCCTGGCCTTGGAGTTGTCCTCGCGGGAGCAGGAGGAGCGGGAGCGGCGGGGGCAGCAGGAGGAGGAGGACCTGCAGCGGATCCTGCGGCTCTCGCTCACAGAGCACTGAGCACTGCGCGCCCAGCCCTTGGGAGGGCTGTCGGGGCCACTCCCCCACCCGCTTTTGTAATTTATTTATTTATAAACTGTCTGCTACTGAGTTTGGGGCCTGGAGCCCTGGGGGTGGGCTTGTATTAGAGACCAAGATAGAAATAAAGAGACCTTCAGTAGCAGGCTTGCTTGCTCAATGTGGGGAAAGCTGAGGGGAGACGAGGCTGATGGCCTCAGACCTGGGTTCACATCCCAGCTGCGACCCCTTAGTTTCTCTGAGCCTCAGTTTCCTCAGCTGTAAAATGAGACTACTCTCCACCCCCTACCCCTTCGGCCGCCTGGAGGGGAAAATGAGCCAACATGTGTCAAGTACCCATACAGAGGGGGTGCTCCATAAACGCCAGTTCTCCTGAGCCCTGTCCCACCTACCGGAGACCCGGGTTCCTCCTGCTACCCAGCCTCACTTCCCCAGAACCCACTCGTGCTCCCGTCAGGAAGGGGAGAGGCTGGGCTTCCACACTATACCTAGTTAGAGGCCCCTGCACCCCAGGCCTGGGTTCCTGCTCTGACTCCAGGGTATTCTGTGGGAGTGCTCGGGTTAAGTCACCTCCGCCTGTGACCTGCTCAGACCTTTCCTGCTCACCTCCCAAGGTGGCCCTGAGGATTCCCGTGGGCCTCAGGGGTTAGTGCTAAAGCCCTGCTGACTTCCCCTGAAGCTCTGCATGTCTCCCAGTGGTTCGTGAAGACAGTGGAAGCACCCAGCAGCATGGAAAACTACGTTTGGGGTTCCCCCCAACTTAAGAACCACTCTGATTCTCTCAGACCCGCGTTCCCGGCCCCGCTTTCCCTGGGCCCCACCTCCGCAGGGTAATAGACCCGCTGCGACCCAAAGCAGAGCCCAGGTGACCTAACTGGGTGTGGCAGGGACAGAGGTGTTTCCTGGGAGGAGGGACCGAACCTTCCGGCCTTTTCCCTGCAGGTTGCGGCGCTCCGCACCTGTGCCCCGCCCCCGGCTCCGCCCCCAACGTGTTTGCAGGGCTGGGGCGAGGCGGGCAGAACCAGAGGAGACCGAAGGGGCGGGGCGGCGGCTGCTTAGTGCCGGCTAGGCTGGCCGGGCTGGACGAGCGTCTGGCCCTTTAAGGGCCGCCCCCAAGGAGGTGCCAGGCCCTGGTGGCTCCCGTCTCTCCTTCCTGGTCCTGCAGGGCAGGGACTGTCCTGTGGCTGTGGGAGGGCTCTGTGCCCAGTGCCGGCCCGGGTGTCTCCCACCTGACCCCATGGCTCTCGTCACAGTGAGCCGCTCGCCCCCGGCCAGCGGCTACTCCACGCCTGTGGGGCCCCCGGTGAGTCTGACTTTGCCGTGGCGCTGCCCACGTAGTCGACGACCAGCTGGGCCCGGGGGAGTGCGTCCCGCCTACGGGCAGCCGCCTCTTGAGGCTGCGGGTATGGGGAGGTGGACTCCAGGTTTTAGGCTGTAGGGGATTGGGGGTGGGGAGGGGGCTTGAGGCTCCCACAAACTTCGACCAAAGCAAGACCCTGAGCGCTGAGCGCCAGAGCAGCCAGTGGAGGCCCTGTCCCTTTCTGGCCCGGATCTGCGCCAAACCCTAGCACCCCACCCACATTTATCCCCCTGCTGCCCTACCTGGACCTGGATCCCGGCTCCCCCAGCGCCTCTGGGGGTGAGTAGCCTGGGGTGAGAAGGGTATCTGACACCTTTTCTGGTTCACTCCCCACAAAGGTGGGCAGTAGCAGCAATTCCTCCCACCCTGCACCCCCCAACTCTGCCCTGGGGGCCACTTTCCCAACAGGATCAGGCCTCCAAGCGAAGAAGCCGGCTCCAGCGAAGGTGAGCATCTCCCTGCAGCCCCCATCCAGCCGCCAGGCCTGGCCCCTGCCCTCCTCCAGGGCTCGGCTTGCAGACAAAGCCAACTGCCAGATATGCTGGGCGATGTTGCCAGTGGCAGCTCCGGCCTGGCTACCTTTGCTTTCATCTTTCCCCTGGTCATTTGGGGTTCCTTCAGCCCTTCTCCTAGACCCTGGCTCAGGCCAGTGGTCACAAGCCAAAGAGCAGGATGGGGCCACAGGGCCAGAGGACTCCTGGGTCCCCATCAAGTTTACAGCATCTTCTGAGTTAGGTAGGTGGCAAAGGAAGGGGAGTGACATGCAGTCCCCCTCAGACAAGAGTAGATGGACTGGGGTGCTCGAGAGCCTCCAGGGCAGTGCTTCTCGAGGTGTGGGGGCCACATCACCTGGAGACTGGTTGGAAAGCCCCTTTCTCAGGCCTCCATACTCCATACCTGCTGACCCAATGCAGGTGGGGCCCAACACCTGTTTTAATGGGCCTCCTCCAGGGGGTTCTGATGCATCCCTGTCCTAAGGGTCTCCTACAACGGCCCTGAGGGTTTCCCCGCTGCCCTGCCAGGCAGAGCTTTGCAGTGCTCCATGGGGCCGTCCTGGGACTGCAGGACGGAGGGGACAGTGGAGATGCAGCCAAGCCCAGCCCTGAGCCGGAGGAGGAGCCCTTGGGTGAAGAACAGCTCCTCAGGGACCAGACAGACAATGGGCCTGAGCCCCAGAGTCCCCAGAAGCAGGAGCAGAGTCAGCATCTTCATCTCATGGTGGAGCTGCTGAGACCACAGGATGACATCCGCCTGGTGAGGGGCCCTCCAGGGACCTCAGAGGGGGAAGAGAGCCACCCCTGGGGTAGGGGGAGAGAGGTCAGAACGGGGTCAGTGTGTGTGTGTCTTTGGGGAGCAGTGGTGTGAGGGAAGGGAGCACCCTTGGGAGTGAGGGGGCTACCTCAACCCTGGCAACCACCTCCTGGCTGGAGTTGTTCTAACAGGGTAAGGGCCTGTCTTCAGGTCTCTGAAGGGCTGGGGAAGGAAGAGGAGGGTTGTTCTGCCTGAGCCCTGGGGGCCCAGTTAGGCCCAGGAACTGGGGTTGCACAGGACAGGTTTCTGTGCACCCCCAGCAAGACCTTGCTGACAGTGTGAGTTGCCCATAAACAGACTGGAGCTCAGGGGGTCTGCTGAGCGCCCACCAGGAGTGGGTGTGCAGGAGGGGCCGAGTGGGCTGGGACGCAGGGGGAGTGGGAGGACTAGTTCCCAGCTGCCCGTGGGACATCTCACTGCCGCAGAACGGGAAGAAGGCGGCGCAGTCAGTCTTTCGTGAAGCTGAGTTAATTCCACGGAAACACCGTCTTTTATTGTGAGATTGGGTTCTTAGTATTTCTTTGGTGAGAAACATTTCTGGAATGAAATGATGGTAAGGGAAAGTGAAAGGGTTATTTTAAACCTCCTTCCTGGGCTGAAATAAAAAGTGGGCAGTCTTTATTAGGCTTCTTCATTCCCCCCCCGACCCCATACACACACCCTTTAAGAAAACTCTTCTAAGACATTTTGTTGGACCACAAATCCAAAAGTTGGGAACCACTGGAATGTGACCACAGATCTGGTATCTGGGAAGGGGATGGGCATGGAGGAAGCAGGCAGCAGGTCTGTTCCAGGCCCGGTGTGTGTCAGGTCGAGGTAGGGATGCAGGGCCCTCTGGGCCACTATGACCCTGGGCTTCTCTCTCCCCACCTTCCCAGGCCGTCCAGCTGGAGGCAGCACGGCCTCCCCGGCTCCGCTACCTGCTGGTAGTTTCCACAAGAGAACGCGTGAGCCAGGATGAGACGGTCCTCCTGGGAGTGGACTTCCCTGATAGCAGGTGGGAGCAGTGAGAGGCAGGGGGTGCAGTGAGGAAGTGAGGTGCAAGGGGACAACGGCTTTTCCTCTGTGTCCTGCCAGCTCCCCCAGCTGCACCCTCGGTCTGGTCTTGCCTCTCTGGAGTGACACACAGGTGTACCTAGATGGAGATGGGTAAGAGGTGGTAACTGCAGTGAGGGGAAAGGAGAGAGGAGGGGCCAGAGGGTGTGATGTGTGTGATGGGGGTGGGGCACTGGGAGCTGCTGCAGAATGCCAGGCTGGGTGTCTGGGGCCTGGGCCACCTCTCAGCTCTACCTCAGATTTGCTGTGTGATCTTGGGCAAGTCACTTAACTTCTCGGAGCTTCAGCCGCCCCA
This sequence comes from Carollia perspicillata, assembly GCA_004027735.1. Taxonomy (NCBI): domain Eukaryota; kingdom Metazoa; phylum Chordata; class Mammalia; order Chiroptera; family Phyllostomidae; genus Carollia; species Carollia perspicillata. The sequence continues at coordinate 19,468 of PVKM010016553.1, forward strand.
TATCTGGCAAAAGGGCTTACTTTGAAGCTCAAATGATGTGCACATATTCTGAGGGCCAGCTTCGTGAGGGGTCTAGTGGATAGACCTCTTAAAGGCTCTGTCCCAAGGCCTGGAGTAGGGTTCCACCCCTGTCTGGTCTCCCCCAGGGGCTTCAGTGTGACTTCTGGTGGGCAGAGCCGAATCTTCAAGCCAATCTCCATCCGGACCATGTGGTGAGAGCCGGGGCAGTCCAGCCTCAGGCTGGCCTCTCTTTGGAGGTGGCTGCAGGGTCTGGGTAGGAGCAGCAGGGAGGGCAGTGTGACCCAGGCTCTCCTCTGTCCCAGGGCCACGCTCCAGGTATTGCACCAGGCATGTGAGGCGGCTCTAGGCAGTGGTCTTGTGCCAGGGGGCAGTACCCTCACCTGGGCCAGCCACTACCAAGACAGACTGAGCTCTGACCAGAGCTGTCTCAACGAGTGGACAACTATGGCCGACCTGGAGTCTCCGAGGCCTCCCAGCGCTGAGCCTGGCCGGTCAGTGCAGGGAGGGGAGGAAAAGGGGGTGCCATGGCAGAGCAGGGAAGGGGCCCCTGGACTGATGGGCTTGGCTCCCAGGTCCTCGGAACAGGAGCAGATGGAGCAGGCGATCCGGGCTGAGCTGTGGAAGGTGCTGGACACCAGTGACCTGGAGAGCATCACCTCCAAAGAGGTAGGCAGGGGGCAGGGGGCCAGGGCCAGGGCACAGATGGGCCTGGACAGGGTGGGGGGACTCTCCAGCTGGGGGCCAGAGTCTTCCTCTCTGTGGAGCCTTCCCACCTGGCTTTCCTCCTGTCTGAGTCAGTCCCAGATGGTTGGCCTCAGCTCCTCAGTCTAGATGGGACAACTGCTGTCCGGCTGCTGTCCCCAGAAGCCCTGGAGGGAAGGGTGAGGCCTCAGAAACCTCTTGTCTCCTTCCTGCCTGCAGATCCGCCAGGCCCTGGAGCTACGCCTGGGGCGCCCTCTCCAACAGTACCGTGACTTCATCGATAACCAGATGCTGCTGCTTATGGCTCAGCAAGACCGGGCCTCCCGCATCTTTCCTCACCTCTACCTGGTGAGCTGCAGGCTGAGGGGTGGGAGGCATGGGCCACGCAGCTGGGGCGGAGGGAGACCAGTGCCCTCTCCCTGTCCATAGGGCTCGGAATGGAATGCAGCGAATCTGGAGGAGCTGCAGAGAAACAGGTAGGGTCCTGAGCCCCCTCAGGACTGCCCACCCTCTGTCATTCCCCATGCTTGGCTGCCCCTTCAGGGGCCACCTGGTGAGAAGCCCCCAGACTCCCTTCAGCAGTTGCCAACTCAGCTTCCAACTCTGGTCCTGGGGCCCTTCCTCCCCTCAGCGCGGACTTGGGCCAGGCCAGAACAGCCACCATGCTGGCCTGCTGGCAGCTCCCTGGCCCACTCTCCTTCCTCCCCACGCTGTAAAGGGCAGATGGAAGTGCCTTTCTCCGGGGACCCCTGGCTGCCTGCTCCCATGCATTCCTGTCATTTGTCCACCATGGGCTGCTGGGAAACCAGGCTGCTGCAGACCCACCCAGTCTCAGCTGCGCTCAGAAGTTGTTCTGGAGCTGACTTCTGAGACTAACAGAAGGCTCAGTGTTACAGGCCACCCCAGCAACCACCTGGACTAGTGGGGAAATAAGCCCACTGGGAGAAGTGATGGGCTCGGGGTCAGAGTCCTCTCCTCCTCCCACCAGCCCTGTGCCATCCCCCATCGGACTCAGAACCAAAAACTGAACAGAAACACCCAGGTTGGCCGGGGCTGCTGGCCAGTGGGCCAGGGGCACCTGGCGGAGTCAGCCTGGCCTCACACTCCCTGCTACAGGGTCAGCCACATCCTGAACATGGCCCGGGAGATTGACAACTTCTACCCCGAGCGTTTCATCTACCACAACGTGCGCCTCTGGGATGAGGAGTCAGCCCGGCTGCTACCTCACTGGAAGGAGACACACAGCTTTGTGGAGGCTGCGAGGTCAGGCTGTCCCCACCCCCACTGCCTACCCCACCCCAGGGTCAAGAGCTCCCTGCCCTCCTCCTGGGTGCTCTGGCCCTCAGGATCCTTCCTTCCCTCCCCATCTTGGGAGTGAGTCTGCAGCCTGCCCTGCCCCCACACTGCAGGGGCCCTCACAGAGAGGGGACAAGGAAGGGGGGCTAACTGGTCCTGCATCCACAGAGTGCAGGGCACCCGAGTGCTAGTCCACTGCAAGATGGGCGTCAGCCGCTCGGCAGCCACAGTGGTGGCTTATGCCATGAAGCAGTACGGCTGGACCCTGGAGCACGCTCTGCGCCATGTGCAGGAGCTCCGGCCCATTGCCCGCCCCAACCCTGGCTTCCTGCGCCAGCTGCAGACCTACCAGGGCATCCTGACTGCCAGGTACAGAGTGGAAGGCAAGGGGGAGACCAATGGTGGAGGTGGCTGCTGGGGACAGCTACTGGGTCTCTCAGAGCTGACTCAGGGCCACCTTCTCACAGCCGGCAGAGCCATGTCTGGGAGCAGAAAGTGGGTGGGGCCTCCCCAGAGGAGTCCCCAGCCCCCGAGGTCTCTACACCGTTCCCACCTCTTCCGCCAGAACCAGGGGGCAGTGGGGAGGTGATGGCTGTGGAGTTGGTGGAGAACCAGGCATCTGTAAAAGAAGAGCCTGGGCCAAGGCCCCGCATCAATCTCCGTGGGGTCATGAGGTCCATCAGCCTCCTGGAGCCCCCACCAGAGCTGGAGAGCACCTCAGAGGCTGGTGATCTGCCAGAGGTGAGGCTGGGGCTAAGGAAGGAGCCCAGGATGAGGGGGGGTCGGGTCCAACAGGAGGTGGGGGCAGGTGGCAGGAGGTTGGAGAAAGACCAGGACTGGTGCTGAGCTTTCAGCCCTAAGCGAGGGGCGCCTGAGCAAGGGGACCATACCCTAGGCAGCTCCCTTTGGTTCCCTCAAGCAGCCGAGCCGACCTAATGAGGGCGGGTGAGTGCTGCCTTCCATGAGTGCTGGAGAGCAGTTGTGGGACCAGGGGCACTCAGGGGACCCTCTGGGAGCCAGCCCTGGGCTGGAGGCTGTAGGCAGCTGTCAGCCCAACAGAAGAATTTGCTCCCTAAGGGACAGGGCTGCCCCACCACGCCAGAGCATCCCCCCCACGCCAGGAGCTGGACCACTGACTGCTGACCCTCAATGGGCGCAGATGAAGTGATCTCAGCTGCCCCTCCCAAATCTGAGGGGCAACACGTTAGGGGGAAGGTGCAGAGGGTCTACAGTGCCAATGCACCCAGAATCCTGGCTGGCCTCGGGGACCGAGGGCTCCTCTCACAGAGGGAGGGGACGTTTGGGAGTCTCCCTGGAGGGGCTGGCACTGGGTGTGGAAGGAAGGGGAAGAGGTGATGGTCATTGGATGGGTATGGGTGCTCCTAAAGGCAGGGTGTGCTCACTGTGCACCCAGCTCAGGGCCCGGCGCCTGGAAGGTGTTTCACAGTTGACTGTCCAAAGACAGAGGGTACAGGAGGAGGGGACGAGGACCTCAGTGGCATGGCAGATGCAGGGGAGCTGAGGAGGCTCCTAGGCCAGGAAGAGCTGTGGATGGGTGAGGGCTATGAGGCGAGGGCAGTAGGGTTGGGATGTTGTCTTCCCTCCTAGGGAAGTGTGACTCATGAGTAGCCCAGGGTTTTTTTGTATTCAGTCAACAAACACTCCGCAGTTGCCCTTTTTTAGGCCCCGTGCTCCACGACTCCTCTTCCTTATACTTTCACCCTTCCAGGTTTTCTCTTCAGATGAATCTTCAGAGAAAGACCCTCCTCACCCTTTCCCTCAGCTCTCAAAGGCTGAGGGAGGCCTGCAGGTCCACAAGGGGTCTTGGCCTGCCCTGAAGTTTCGCCAGTCTGTGGTTGCCCTCAACAGTGCCACCTCGGTGGCCAGCCGGACCCAGGCCTTCCAGGAGCAGGAGGAGGCTGGCCATTCCTCCACACCCAGGGTCCGGAAGGTGGTGAGGCAGGCCAGCGTGGATGGCAGTGGGGAGGAGGGCGAGGCCTGAGCTCTCACACATGCCCATACCCCCTTAGACACAGATAGAGAGGTGCCTGAGCACAGCCCCCGGGACGAGAGACCTCACTCCTGTGAGCCCGTTTGCACTCCTCTTAGCTCCGCCCCAGGGGTTCCAGACCCGTCACTCAAGCCTCAGCTCCCACAGCCTGAAGTCTCAGACCCGTGTCCACACGTCCAAGGGCTCAAGACTTCCTCTGAAATTGGGGATGCGGTAGAGACTGAAGGTGTTCTGGGAGCATTCTCAACTGCTGCCTGAGACGCCTGCAGCCACCAAATAAAACAGTTTCCCAGTACCCCTCATGCTCCCTCCCTCCCCCATGCCTGTCTGCCTCACCCTGGGGCCCTCTAGGCCAGAGACCCAGTGGCCCCCAAAGGCCTAGGGTAACCTCTGTCCTCAGCCCCCAGTCCCGGGAGGCTCCAAGGACTGAGAGTTGGGCCCTCTGACAGGGTGGGCAGGGCGACCTCCCTCACATACCTACAGCCGGCCAGAGTCTCTGCTGCTGCCCCTCCAACCCACACCCACACCCCTCCCTCCATGACGAGGCCCTGGGACACAGGGCACCCGGCCAGGAGAGCCTTCTTTTTGTCCTCCACAGTCTCTGACCAGTTTTCATAGTCTTAACAGTATCCGGCTTTGTACTCAGAAATAAAAGACATTTTCATATTATTTTCAATTTTATGATAAAGCCACTTACCTGTCAGTTCCTCTCATTGCACGAGCAGTTTGGCCTCTCTTTACCCCTTCCAGGCTCCTCACAATTCGCAGATGTCTCGAGACAGGCCTGTCTCGGGTGGGGTGGAAGGGAGAAGGGGAAGAGGGGAGGCCAGTGTCGTCCCCTAATCTCAGAGGGCAGGGCCTGGGTAGATATTAGCTGCTCACACCCCCTCGGGCGGGGCAGGGCGGGGAACAGGTCTACACTGGGCAGCAGGTGCTCGGTGTTGGACAGCTGAAGGGTCACCTGGGAGGGAGTGGCACCAAATGTCACTGAGAGCTCGTGCCTGGTTTTAAGAGTGAGTCTCTCACCCACCCCCTGGTGCTCTGACCCTTGAGTTCCCAGGGGCAGGAGACTTGGGTTCTAACGCTGGCTTTATGACTTACAAGTTACTTCACCTTGAGTCTCTGTTTCTTTCTCCAAAACAAAGGGCTTAGAGCAGAAAACCCCTGGGCGCCCCTCCCACTTTGACATTACATGCTCTTCTGCATTAATAGAATTTGGCCTCAACGTGCTCTCCAGAAGAATCATCATTTCCATTTCTACCTGTGGTTGGCATGCCTATGGTCACGAGGGGGTGGGGACGGGAAAGCTAGTTCTGATTCCTGACCCACTTGGCAGGTCCACCCTGCTGCGCAAACACTGGGGCCTGCCTGCTGCCCACAGCCCACCAGGACTTCTGCCCAGACTGCCCTTCCAGTAGTCCCAGGCTGCATCCAGGGCAGGCGGGAGCGACAGTGACGGGAGCAAAGCCGAGGCGGGGTCCAGTCACAAACTCAGAGCTGTGGGCGTCTATGCATCTATGCTCCCCTAGCATCTGTGGCGGACTCTTGAGAAGTCAGAGATCAGCATGTGGGGGAACGAAAACTAGAAACTGCATCAAAAATGCAAATGATTAAGAACTATATGTAGCCCTGGCTGCTGCAGCTCAGTGGATTGAGCGCGGGCTGCGAAACAAGGGGTCGCTGGTTCAATTCCCAGTCAGGGCACATGCCTGGGTTGCAGGCCAGGTCCCCAGTGGGGGTGAAGTGAGAGGCAACCATACATTGATGTTGCTCTCCCTTTCTTTCTCCCTCTCTTCCTTCTCTCTAAAAATAATAAAAAATAATAATAATAAAATCTTAAAAAAAAGAACTATATGTATATACAAACAAATTGCTAAAGGGGCAAAAAATGGTTTTTAAAAAAAGATATGAAATGAAAAGTGTCTTCCTCTGATTCTATCCCCCAATTCTTCACAGGCAACCATTGTTACCAGCTTCCTGAGTCCCCCTATAAATATTTCGTGCTTATGTCATCAAATATATTTGTGTATTCTTTTTAAAATATATTTTATTTATTTTTGGAGAGAGGGGAAGGAAGATAGAAAGAGCAGAGAAAGGTCAATGTGTGGTTGCCTCTCATGCACCCCGCTACTGGGGACCTGGCCTGCAACCCAGGCCTGTGCCCTGACTGGGAATCAAACTGGTGACCCTTTGCTTCGCAGTCCGGCGCTCAATCCATTGAGCTACACCAACCAGGGCTATTTGTGTATTATTCTTTTTTAAAAAATAAGTTATGGACTTCCAGTCAAGATGGCAGTGTAGGCAGACATGGCTCCCCTCTTCGCACAACCACATCAAAATTACAACTAAAGTATCACCCTGGCTGGTGTGGCTCAGTGGATGGAGTGCTGGTCTGCGAACCAAAAGGTCGCCAGTTTGATTCCCAGTCAGGGCGCATGCCTGGGTTGTGGGCCAAGTTCCCAGTAGGGGGTGTGTGAGAGGTAACCACATACTGATGTTTCTCTCACTCTGCTTCTCCCTCCCTTCCCCTCTGTCTAAAAATAAATAAATAAAATCTTTTTAAAAAGTTATAACTAAAATACAGAACCATCACTCAGAACCATCAGAAATCAGTTGAATGGAAGTCTGACAACTATGGAATTAAACCGCATCTATCCAGACTGAGCCAGTGTGCTGGTGCCACATCTGAGACTCCATCAACCTGGCTAACACTGTCTGACCCGCCTTGAAAATCCCTAGAGACTCAGCACCACATGAATTACTGGCCCACCCAAGCCGATTTTCCGTGTGAATGGCTGATCTTGGCTCGTGCTTCACAACCTCCTAAATCCTATCAAACAAGCAACAGCTGGCCTCAGTGAGCCCAGGCCCAGCACTAGCAGCAGCCAGCTTAGATTCACAGCTTGGCTTTGCCTGGGAAGCTTTGCCAGTACAACTAGCAGCCACCTCAGATTGTTTTATAGCTCTGGCAAGGGGCCCCAGGGAAAAACACAGGTGAAGGCTGGACCTTGGCCTGCACCACCTGGGAAACCCAAGAGCCTATGCACCCAGTGGACAGCTACAGACCATGTCAGAGCACCACCACCCTGCCCCTGCACAGCTGATCCTCCACAGAGGGCAGAGATTGGTGGTCAGTGGTCACAGCCAGTCCTTGCAGCTGATTGGCCTGGGTAAATCCCTCCCATCGACCTGCCAATAGCAATCAAGGCTCAACTAAAGAGGAGGGTGTACTCAGCCCACACG
>PVKM010016554.1:0-26699 GCA_004027735.1 Carollia perspicillata
TATTTTTTTCAAATAGATTTCTAATATCTTACTCTTTCTCTTCTTCTTCTGGCACCCTTATGATGCAAATGTTGGACCTCTTAAAGTTGTCCCAGGGGCTGCTTATACTATCCCCACTTTGGGGGGGTTCTTTTTTCTTCTTATTGTTCTGATTGGTTGTGTTTTGGTTCCTTATGTTCCATATCTTTGATTTGATTCTTGGCTTCATCTACTCTACTGTTGTTTCCCTGTAGATTGTTCTTTATTTCAGTTAGTGTGTCCTCCATTTCTAACTCGATCTTTTTTTATGCTGTTGAGGTCCTCGCTAAGTTCCTTGAGCATCCTTGTAACTGGTGTTTTAAACTTTGAATCTGATAGATTGCTTATCTCCATTTCATTTAGCTCTTTTTCTGGAGTTTTAATCTGTTCTTTCATTTGGGCCATGTTTTTTTGTCTCCTTATTTTGGCAGTCTCTTATTTGGAAAAGCAGCTTGGGTGGGATTGCAAGTTGGGTGGAGAAGAGTCCCTGGGGATCTCCAAGGCAGGTCAAAGAGTGTTAGCCAGGTTGATGGAGTCTCAGATATGGCACCAGTTTGCTGGCTCTGTGGGGGAAGGTTTAGAAAAGGGACTATGGCCTCTGCTCACCTTGATGCCAGACACTTCACTTTCTCCCTATATACCACTGGTGCCTTTCAAGCTTCTATCTGGTGCTGGAGATCAGAGGAAATGAGTCTGAGTAGTAGAGTCTGTGTGTGGGTTCTTTAAGAGGAACTTCTTGGGGCTCTAGAAGTTCCTTCTACCAACTGAATCCCTGTTGGTTTTTGCAGCCAGAAGTTGTAGGGACTTATCTTCCTGGCACTGGAACCCTGGGCGAGGGGGCCTGGTATGGGGCTGGGATTCCTCACTCCTGAGATATCCCTCTGGAATTTTATCCACCACATCTGGGTGAGGGACCAGTGCATTCCATGATTGTGCCCCTCCTACCAGTCTGGATAGATGTGATTTCTTTAATTCCACAGTTGTCAAACTTCTATTTAACTAGATTTCTGCTGTCTGAGTGATGGTTGTTTTATATTTTAGTAGTAATTTTGATGTGGTTGTGCTAAGAGGCAAGCTATGTCTGCCTACACTGCCATCTTAATTGGAAGTCCAGTAGTTCAGTCTTGGTTTAAGCCTGAGCATCAGGCAATAAAGAGTGTGTGTGTGTGACAGAGCAGGCTGGTCACTGTGTACATTTTAAGCAGAGAATAAATTACAATCAAAAGATAGCTTGAGACAAGTTAAAATGAAAACACAGTAACTCAGAATCCATGGGACACAGCCAAAGCTGTTCTAAGAGGAAACGTCATAGCATTATTGGACTACCTCAGGAAATATGAAAAATCTCAAATAAAAAATCTAAACTTATACCTAAAGGAACTAGAAAAAGGACAACAAAGTGAATAGGAGGAAGTAAATAATAAAGATCAGAGCAGAAAGAAATGAAATACAGTCTAAACAAATAATACAAAAGGTCAATGAAACCAAGAGTTGGTTTTTTAAAGATAAACAAGATTAATAAACATTTAATCATGACTTATCAAGAAAAAACAGAGAGAACCCAAATAAATAAAATCAGAGATGAAAGAAGAGTCAATCTCTCTCTCTCTCTTCTTTCCCTCTCTCAAATCAATAAATTAAAAAATTTAAATTTTTTAAAGAAGTAACAACTGATATCAGAAATGCAAAGAACTACAGGAAAAAATAGTATAAACATCTATATGCCAACAAATTGGACAATCTGGAAGACATAAATTCCTAGAAACATGATCTTCCAAAACAGAATAAAAAAGAAACAAAAAATCCCAACAGAACAATTACAACTAATAAAATTGAAGCAGTAATCTAAAAGAACAACTCCCAATAAATAAAAGTCCTGGACTGGATGGCTTCAGAGATTAATTTTACCAAATATTCAAAGAAGAATACCTATCCTGCTTAAACTATTCCAAAAAAATTCAAGGGGAGAAAAGACTCCCAAGCTCATTTTATGATGTCAGCATAATCCTAATTTCAAAACCAAACAAATATACTACAAAGAAAGAAAATTATAGTCCAATATTCCCAATGAACACAGATGAAAAAAAATCCTCAACAAATTAGCCAAACAAATTCAGCAATACATTTAAAAGGCCATGCATCATGATCAAGTGTGCTTTATTTCTGGAATGCAAGGTGGATGGATACACTATCTGCAAAACAGTGTGATCTACCACATAAACAAAATGAAAAATAAAAATAATATGATCATGTTAATAGCTGTAGAAAAAGCATTTGACAAAATCCTATTTAAAATAAAAACCTATTTATAATAAAAACCTATTTATAATAAGAACTCTCAGCAAAGTTGGAACAGAGGGAACGTACCTCAACATAATGAAGGTCATATATGACGAAACTACAGCCAACATCATACACACTGGGGAAAACGAAAAGTGTTTCCCTTAAGATCAGGAACAAGATAAAGTTGTCCACTTTCACCACTCTTACTCAACATATTACTGGAAATTCTAGCCACAGCAAGCAGACAAGAAGAAATAAAAGGCATCTAAATTAGAAAGAAAGAAGTAAGAGCTATCATTATTTGCAGATGACATGAGGCTGTATATAGAGAATCCTAAAGTTTCCACCAAAAAAACTACTAGAACTAATAAATGAATTCAGTAAAGTAGCAGGATACAAAATAAATATTTGGAAACTGGTTGTATTTTTATACACCAATAATGAATAATCAAAAAGGGAAATTAAGAAAACAATATCATTTACAATTGCATTAAAAAATACCTAGCAATAATTTAACCAAGGAGGTAAAAAAAACCTGAGCTAAATTACAAGATACTGAAGAAAGAAACCAAAAGAGATACAAATAAATGGATGCATATACTGTGCCCACAGATAGGAAGAATTAACGTCATTAAAATGTCCATATTACCCAAAGCAGTCTATGCAGTCAAATGCAATTCCTATGAAAATACCAAGGGTGTATTTCACAGAGCTAGAACAAATAATCCAGAAATTTATATGGAACCACAAAAGATCCAAATTGCCACAGCAATCTAGAGAAAGAAGAACAAAGTTGGAGGTATAATGCAACCTGATATCAAAATATACTACAAAGCTGTAGTAATCAAAACAGCATGGTACTGGCATAAAAACAGACATATACATAAATGGAACAAAATGGAAAGCCCAGAAATAAACCCACACTTATATGGTCAATTAATATTTGACAAAGGAGACAACATACAATGGGGTAAAGACAGTCTATTCAAAATATGGTGTTGCAAAAATTATACATATACATGCAAAAAGTGAAACAATTGCCCTGGCTGGTATGGCTCATCAGATTGAGTGCCGGCCTATGAACCAAAGGTTGCTGGTTCAATTTCTGATCAGGGCCCATGGCTGGATTGTGGTCCAGGTCCCCCATGGGGGGCACGCAAGATGCAACCATACACTGATGTTTCTCTCCCTCCTTTCCCCACTCTCTAATATAAATAAAATCTTTTAAAAAATGAAACCACTTTCTTACCATATACAAGAATAAACTCAAACTGGGTAAAGACCTAAATATAAGACTCGAAACCATAAAACTCCTACAACACATAGACAGTAAAATCTCACATATTTCTCTTAGCAATATTTCTTCTGATATACCTCCTCAGGCAAGGGAAATAAAAGAAAAAATAAACAAATGGCACTACATCAAACTATAAAGTTTTTGTATGGCAAAGGAAATAATTATTCTTTCACTGAATGGAAGAACATATCACCAGTAATACATCTGATAAGGACTTAATACCCAAAATGTATAAAGAATTCATTCAACTTAACACCAAACAAAAAAAATCCAATTTAAAGTGAGCAGAGGACCTGAATAGACACTTCTCCAAAGGGGACATACAGATGGACAATAGACATATGAAAAGAGGCTCAACATCACTAATCATCAGAGAGATGCACATTACAACCACAAAGAGATATCACCTCACCCCTGTCAGAAAGGCCATCACCAATAAATCAACAAAGAACAAGTGCTGAGGACGCGGAGGACAGGCAGCCCTCGTGCGCTTTTTGTGGGAATGCAGACTGGTGCGGCCGCTGTGGAAAACAGTGTGGAGGGTCCTCAATAAATTAAAAGTGCAACTGCCTTATGACTTAGCTATTCCACTTCTGCATGTATATCCAAAGAAACCAAAACAGGAATTTGAAAGAATATAAGCACCCCTGTGTTCATTGCAGCATTATTTACAATAGCCAAGCTATGAAAGCAACCCAAGTGCCCATCAATAAATGAGTAGATAAAAAAGCAGTGGTAAGCAGTAATGCCATAGAATATTACTTGGTATTAAAAAAGAATGAAATCTTAACATTTGCAACAGCATAGATGGACCAAGAGGGTATTATGCTAAGTGAAATAAATCAGTCAGAAAGACAAATACCATATGGTTTCCCTTATATGTGGAATCTAAAAAAAAATGTACATGAAATAACAAAACTGAAACAGACTCATGGTTGACAGAAGGGGGTTGGCTGGAGAGGCTAGATGAAAAAGGTAATGGGATTAAGAAGTCCAAATTGGTATCTTGCCATATAGTCACAGGGCTGTAAAGTACATCACAGGGAACATAGTCAATAATATTGCAGTAACTGTGTATGGTGCCAGGTGGCTACTGGAAATATCAGGGGGAACATTTTTTAAAGCATGTGATTGCGTAGCCACTATGCTGTGTACCTGAAACAAATACAAAATTATATTGAATATAAACTGTAATGGGGGAGGACAGAAATTCTTATTTTTTAAAAAAGAATGACTTGAACTTTTTATTTTGGAGTGCAAAATATAAATGTGTGCTACTGCAAACCACTGAGACCCAGAGCTAAAAAAATCTCTGTGCTGGTATGTGCTGGGGTGGGAGGGATGGTCCAGGTTAACTGTGGCAATGAAAATTCCCGAGTCAGTGTAAATAATTGTGCTGTTATAAAGCACAGATTTAGACCTTTGCCGACATCCTGAATTCCTGAGGATTTCTGAATCCTGCCCATGCCGTGAACTGCTCGTCTGAGGGGCGGTTGTGCAAGCACAGATTGCCTCGTAAGACCCAGGAGGCCGCTGAAATAGCTTCCTCACCAAGGAATCTCACCTCCCAACTACACTGCCTGAAGACCCACCATTTGAAGCTGGATTATGACATTTTATCAACAGAATTCCCAGGTTAAATTGCGCCTACTTTCGGGAGAGGTACCAACCGTTGTCAGCCAGTAATAGTTTGCCTTGACCTAACTGGCCCTGAAGGACAGATTTGGGAGGTGAAGAGAGCACAGCTCATGGCGATGGTGTCCCGCATTGCGAGAGGCTTGTGGGATGAGAACACCAGAATGGAAGGCCCTGCTCTGCCACTGTGGCCTTCATGGCAGCTGGCAGCAACTGTCAGAGCCTGTTTCCTCGGCCATCATGTGGAGGTGCTCACTTCACCAGTTAGTGTGACCTTGAAATCAGATCAGTGGCATGTGTGAACCAACATTCATGGCAGGTAATATTACATCACAGGCGAATGCCAAATGGAGGGGCCGGGACAACCAGAGAAAACTTAAAAAAAATAAAAAAACCCCACCCACCCTGGCTGGTGTGGCTCAGTGGATCGAGTGCTGGCCTGCCAATGAAAAGGCTGCTGGTTGATTCCCAGTGAAGGCATCCCCCAGGCATGCCTAGGCTGCAGGCCAGGTCCCCAGTCGGGGGCCGTGAAAGGCAATCAATTGATGTTTCTTTGGCTCATCAATGTTTCTCTCCTCTTTCTCCCTCCCTTCCCCTGTCTCTGAAAATCAATAAATAAAATCTTTCTTTAAAGGAAATATTACCTTTAAAAAACTTTAAAAAATCTTCACCTGAGGATATTTTATTATTGATTTGAGAGAGAGAGAGAGAGAGAGAGAGAGAACATTAATATGAGAGAGAAACATCAATCAATTGCCTCCCCTGGACACACCCAGCAATGTAGGCATGTGCCCTGACCAGAATCAAACCTGCAAACTTTTGGTGTGTGGGATGGTGCTCCAACCAACTGAGCGACCTGGTTAGGGCCCAGAGAAAACTTCTGGGGCCATCTTGGGGCCCCAAGAATTAAGACAGGTAATAAAGCATAAAAAGGATGTGAAAAGCATGTGTGTGGGGGCAATGATCACAATTTTATCTGAAACGAATTTTGGTGGAGTCCTAACTCCTACCTTTACTGAACGCAATGGACAAAATATGAGTTTGAAAGTCTCAGAATTATAAGCAAGTTGAAGTTACAAATTCAGAAGGGCATGACAGAAACCATTAATGTGACTTCACTGACGTCAGGACAATAGAATTCCTTTGAGGATTTTTGAGGTGAAAAGGCATAGGAAAATGAACAAATAAACCTTTATTGAGTGCCTATTGCATGCAAAGTGTTACGAAGAGCTGGGTGAGTAGAGGTTCAAAAACAAACAAAAGAGGACACAACCCAAATGTCCATCAATGGATGAATAGATCAGAAAAATGTGCTACATACATACAATGGAATATTATTCAATCTATAATAGGAATGAAGTTCTGTCACATGCTATGACAGGGATGAACATTGAAGACATTATGTTAAGTGAAATGAGCCAGAAAAAAGAACAAATATTATGCGATCCTGCTTATATGAGGCAGCTAGAAGAGCCAAAGCCCTATAGGGAGGGGAAGCAGAGTCACGGTCACCAAGCAGCTGGGGGTGGTGGGGGGAGTGGAATGGGAGGAATGGGAGTTATTCTTTAATGGGTATAGCATTTCAGTTTGCAATGATGCAAATAGTGCACCTCTGTGAGTGTACTTAATGACTCTGGACCGTACACTTAAATAGGTAAATTTTATGCTTTGTATATTTTTACACACACCAAAACCAAACAAACAAAGGACCACAAACAAAAAAACCCAGGAGCCCTTTTTGGCCTTCAGACATTTGAGTTTAAAAAGAGATGGTACACCCACAATGGAGGTCAGCGCAGGATTACAGACTAGAGCAGACAACTGGCACGGATACTGAAGCATTGCTCACTCCCAGCTGGAGGACGCAGAAAGCACGTAGTGGGCATAATAAGTACCTATTTACCTGGCTCCCGCATGAGACTATGAGTACCCTCACACCAGGGACTCCTGTCTCCTTCTTCCTCTCTCCAGAACGGAGTGCTAGCCACAAAGCATCTTAATTTGGGTTTGTGGAATGACTCTTCGAGGAGGGACCTAGCCCAAAGTATTTGCCCTCTGGGAACACGTTCAGGTTCACGTTCATGAGTAAACTCCTAGGACCCAGAGAGGAGTCATCCAGGTGTGTTCCCCGCGAATCATCCAGGTTTACACCCCAGGTCTCTGCCAGCCTTCACCCTTTTTAGGAGGTCCCTGGACCTTCCCGAGCTCTCGATCAAGGGGGATGCCTCCCTCTCTCCTGTGGAGCCCAAGCCGACTGCAACCAGTAGTCCCAGACATGCCTCAGCGCCTGCCCAGCAGCCACAGAGAAGGGGAGGTGAGGCCCTAAAGGAAAGAAGAAAAAAAAAAAAAGTCCCGGCACCCCCAAGCTAGGTGGGAATGAAGCAAAACGCCAGCTGCTCGGCGAGCGCCGGGTTCCTGCCAGCGCCGGAGCTAGCACGGCGCCGTGCCACCACCAGGGGGCAGCCCTCCCCCACGTGGTCTACATCCGGCCCCGCAGGCGCCCCACCAATTCCCGAGTCCAACTCTTCGGAGTGCGCAGGAGACGGGGCGTCGCGGTTCGTCCTCGCCAGCCTTGAGGAAAGGTGTCTGGTCCCTTGTACCAGCCTGAGGAGGCGGGGTGGCGTTCCCAGACTCTGCGGAGACCCGGGTGCACTTTACGGGGGGAGGGCGGTGGGGTGCGGGGATGAAGGGGACTAAAGGAGGACGCTGGAGAACTGCAATGCTTGGGTTTCCGCACTCGGGAAATTTTACGAGCGCAGAGCTGGAAATCACATACAAATGTGCAGGTTAACTAAAACAAACAAAGCACGTGGGCTGACCAAATGTGGGGCTTTAGTAAAGCTCACCCAAATCTCTGTTAACACTGTCCCTGCCGCGGTGCTCCTGGGTCGATCTGCTGCTCTGACCTCCAGTAAATCCTAACACTTTCTCCTGAATGGTAAGAAGATAATTCGCCACGTTTAAGAAAACATTTATTTTTTTTTCAGGGAACAGCCCTTTAACCCTTTGGGGAGGGACCTTCAGACAGTTACAAACGGAACGCCAGGTCAATCACCGTGCCCTTCTCAGCAGACAAGTTCAGGGCGGTGGCAACAATGGAATGAGGGCTGTAACCGATCATCTGGTGTAACGACTGGTCGGCGAACAAATTCTCCCTCTCCGTTTCATCGTTAAACACTTCGCCACACACCAGTCCCGAGTCCAACGAAAATCATGGTGTTTATTTAGATATCGATCGAGCAGTACTTACAAAACTTAAACTTTCAAATGTAAAAGTGGACCCGTTGGTAAGGACTGCTGGCTACATCAACAAAGCAATGTAATGGCTGATTAATAGTGCTGATTAATGTTGGCTCAGGTTAATCCTGAACCAATTACAATAATTAAATGGTTCACCCATATATCAAACGAGAGTAAATGAAAAATAATTTATTTAGAACTCTGAGACATTCTCATAGATCTTTCAAATCTATGATGAACTTTATGGGTCATTTGTAAGTGTAACTGGTTGGTAGCTGTTCTCAGCAACAAAAACTCGATTTTTAAAAGAAGTCTTAAATAGGGGGAATGGTTTATTTTTGAGGCTCTGTGATTGATAAGGGGAATAATGAAACGTTTCAAAATGTGAAAAGTACTTGGTCCATGAAACGGCATACACAAGGGCAGCTGATGAATGTTCCCACAGAAAGCCATTGAGTTTTGATTCTCAGTTCTCATCGAGTGGTCATTTTTTAATGAGCGAGCTACAATTTTAGGCAAGTACCTTCCCTCTGAAGTAGAAGTGTTTTAGGAAACGCCAAAATCTGATAGGTATGGCTATGTAAGTATGAATCCCACAGCTATGAGGACTTTTTACTCGCCAAAATAATTAGTTTGTGACAAACCTAAGTATATTTAAAATAGAATCATATTTGAGTTATTTCCACTAACTTATCTGTCACCTGAAAAGAAAAATTGAGTTGACCAGAACTTGAATCTTACTTAAAAAAAAAAAAAAAAACCTTTGTTTCTTTACACCAGCAGCTATTGGAACTATTCAGTGAATATTCAAGAAAACATTTATTTTTAAAGACTTTATTTATTTATTTATTTATTTATTTATTTATTTATTTATTTATTTATTTATAAAAGAAAGGGGAAGGAAGGAGAAAGAGGGAGAGAAACGTGATGGGTTGCGCGGGGGTGGAACCTGCAACCCTGGCAAGTCCCCTTACCAGCTATCACCCCGCGACCTTTGGCTTTGCTAGAGGATGCCCAGCCAACTGAGCCACACTCGTCAGGGCTCAAAATAAATAAATAAATGAATAAATAAATAAACAAATAAATAAATAAAAGAATAAAAAAAGACATTTAAAAAGTGGGTCTGAAAATTATTATTGTAGTCTCTATGATTAAGCCCGCCTGAGTGCAGATGTGTGTGTACACTATAGCAATTCAAGTACTTGGAGATGACTGTGAAGTGCTGACCAGCAGTGAGGGAACTGTAGGTCCCCTCACTGGTAACTACAGAGTACCTTACCCCATTATGAAAAAATTAACTTTTTTGAGTCGTTTCTAGGTGCAATATTCTTGTGGGTATTTTCACTAAGTGTTTCTATTTCTTCTCTACATTCAATAGTTGCTTTCTTTATACGCATGAAAATTTTCACATCGTCTCATTAGGGCGGCTTAGTTTACCCGTCGGGTTTCTAGGGCATTCAGTTGCAGATAAGTGACTGAAACGCCAGCCTAACGGGGTTTGTATTAACAGATGGTAGAAAACAAACGTCTTTGGGGAAGAACCGAGAGACAGGTTAAAAGGTCAATAAACAATTATTGTGCTTAAACGGGGGTGGAGTGAGGATTCTCATCAGATTCGATGGGGAGCCAGTTGCCCTGTGGACAAGGAGATGGGACAACCCCACAGACCTCCTAGCCATTCCCCAGGGACCACCTCAGACGGTGGGGTCTGAGGTGGGGTCGTTTTGCCCCGGCTGGATGGCTCCCACAGGCCTTGGAGTGGCCAATCCGCCGCGTCAAGGGGCTGTTTCTGAAGTTAGGGTTGAAGGCCAATAGCAGAGGAGGAGGCTGGGAACTCCAACTTGTGCCTTAGACCCACCACCGCGGGCCAGTGCGTAATTCGGGTCTCAGCCCTTTTGGCAAGGAATGGTGCAGTCCTCTCTCCTGTTGTCTCTTCTCAGTTCCTGCTCCCTCCTACCGGCGAACTTTTTCTCCAGAGCAAGGCTGATTTCCTAGGCTTTCTTTCCCGTCCCTCGGTAGCGCTCTGACGTGCGCACCATGTGACAGGCCTCCTTCTGCTATAAGCCGTGCGAAGGTCCGCCCTCTCCTGGTCTCAGCCCCTCGCCTGCAGAGCTCTGTCCCTGGACTCTCACCCGTCCCGCACCCTCCTGGGCGCTCCAGCGCTCACACTTGCTCACCCAGGGCCCTGTCGCCCCCTCTTCAACCGACCCGGCCCGCGGCTCTCGGAGGGGGGAAGGTCAAGTCCTCCGCCCCGGCCGGGTGCGCGCGCGGGGCCCAGGGGGCGCAGAGACCGAGAGGCAACTGCGGCAGAGCCTGGGCCACCGCCGGGCAGCCCCAGAGCTCGGCCGGAGCAGCGGCCGCGCCCCCAGCGTGGCGCCCCGGGGCCGGGCCCTCCGCCCGGGACCCGGGCTGGGGCGCGGCGGGAGCCCGGAGTCCGGCGCCCCTATGCGCCGCCCCAACGTCGCAGCGCGACAGCTATGACCCTGAGCGCGGAGATGTCCGATGCCTCCGGCCTCGCCGAGGAGACAGATATCGACGTGGTGGGGGAGGGCGAGGACGAAGACGACGAGGAGGAGGAGGACGACGAGGGCGGCGGTGGCGGGCCCCGGCTGGGTGTCCCCGCGCCGCGGCGGCGGCGGCGGCGGCGCTCGTACGCCGGCGAGGACGAACTGGAGGACCTGGAGGAGGACGACGACGATGACATCCTGCTGGCCCCGCCGCCCGGGGGCTCGCCGCCGCCCCCCGGCCCGGCCCCGGCGGCGGGGGCCGGGGCCGGCGCGGGCGGGGGCGCGGGCGGCAGCGGGGGCGCGGGCGGCGGCGCCAAGAACCCGCTGGTGAAGCCTCCCTACTCGTACATCGCGCTCATCACCATGGCCATCCTGCAGAGCCCCAAGAAGCGCCTGACGCTGAGCGAGATCTGCGAGTTCATCAGCGGCCGCTTCCCCTACTACCGCGAGAAGTTCCCCGCCTGGCAGAACAGCATCCGCCACAACCTCTCGCTCAACGACTGCTTCGTCAAGATCCCCCGCGAGCCCGGCAACCCCGGCAAGGGCAACTACTGGACGCTCGACCCCGAGTCCGCCGACATGTTCGACAACGGCAGCTTCCTGCGCCGGAGGAAGCGCTTCAAGCGGCAGCCGCTGCTCCCGCCCAACGCCGCGGCCGCCGAGTCGCTGCTGCTCCGCGGCGCCGGCGGCGTGGGGGGCGCGGGCGACCCCGCGGCCGCCGCCGCGCTCTTCCCGCCCGCGCCGCCGCCGCCGCCGCCGCACGCCTACGGCTACGGCCCCTACGCCTGCAGCTACGGCCTGCAGCTGCCGCCCTACGCGCCGCCCTCCGCGCTCTTCGCCGCCGCGGCCGCCGCCGCCGCCGCCTTCCACCCGCACTCGCCGCCGCCGCCGCCGCCCCCCGCGCCCCACGGCGCGGCCGCCGAGCTGGCCCGGACCGCCTTCGGCTACCGGCCGCCGCCCCTCGGCGCCGCCCTGCCCGGGCCCCTGCAGGCCTCCGCGGCCAAGGCGGGCGGCCCGGGCGCCGCGGCCCTGGCGCGCTCGCCCTTCTCCATCGAGAGCATCATCGGGGGCAGCCTGGGCCCCGCCGCCGCCGCCGCAGCCGCCGCCGCCGCCGCGCAGGCCCCGCCGTCGCCCTCGCCCGCCGCGGCGCCCGCGCCCGGACCCGGCGGCTGCGCGGCTCAGGCGGCCGTGGGCCCGGCGGCCGCGCTCACTCGCTCTCTCGTGGCCGCCGCGGCCGCCGCCGCCTCCTCCGTGTCCTCGTCGGCCGCCCTGGGGACCCTGCACCAGGGCGCCGCCCTGCCCGGCGTCGAGAACTTTACCGCTAGGATTTCGAACGGTTAAGGGCGCGCGCTTAGCGCGCTCGGGAAACGGAAGGTAGGACTCCCGCTCCTCTCTCCGTCCCGGGGGTGGGGTGTCGTGGCCGCTCCGCCCGGCGCGGCCCCTCCTGGCCTCGCGCGCCCGTTTCGCGGCCGCGGATTCTCGGACGAGACTGTGTCTGGGGGCCGCTCGGCGCGCCCCGGGCTCTGCGGAGTCGCCCGGAGCTGCAGCGCCGGCCCCGCGCGGGGAGGGCGAGGCGCTGGCGCGGGCTGCCCTGTCCAGGCGCAGTGACTCCTCGTCTTTGGGAAACGCTTCAACATTCTAAGCCTTTTCGAGGTCTAGAGATTCTCAGGTCCAGGCGTTAAAAAAAAAAAAAACAGAATAATCTGTGTTCAAAAGACGAACACAAAAATAGTAAAGGCCCTGAAGAATGTCAGCAAAGCAGTAATTTTTATTGGAGGACACTTGTGTGGTGTACTTTTTCATGAAAAGGAAAAAAACGATTAACGTGTTTACACAAGGAAAAAAGTCAAAATTATTTCTTATTTTAACCTGTGTTTTGTATAATAGACATGCGGAATTTTTATTTTGTACTTACTGCATATTCTTTACAAGGAGTATTGTAAATTTTACTGGCAATTGTTGTACTATTCTAATGTAAGATTTTTACACTTTTTCAGAAATAAAATGCTTAATTTTCAAAAGAATTGGCTTTAGTCTTCCCCGTAGTTAATTTCCTTTCTGTTAAAAAAGCTGTGTGAGAGAAGGAACCCATTCTAGATAGGCAAATATTTTCAAACTTTTTTTTCAAACAGAATTTAACAAAAGCATTATTACAGGAGATCAGAAGGTTTTTTAATGACTACAAATAAAAGAAGTAACTTTGGTATATATTTTCAATCTATTTCCATTCCATTTTGATGAGCATTGAGTCTATTTAAAATTAAAGCCACAGTTACCTTAGGATAATTGTATAGAACTTTTTATCTTTTGAGCTTCCCATTTCAAGCAATTTCTGCTGACATTTGAGCACAATATTGCAAATATCTGTTAAAAGCTCTGCAATGTAGTATTATATAGTAACAGAAGCAACACAAGTAAATAGGCAATTTTTAGTTGTAAACTTCTAATAGGTGTGATCATCAGTTAAATCGCTTTAAAGTTCTGAATAAGAAAATGTTCACATATACAAAATAAATTGTATTGGAAAGTTTTGGTATTTAAAACTACTACTTTCTCAAGAGAAGAGATTCCAATAATTGCATAAAGAAGTTTTTATCCTAAAAGGCAAACATCAAAGTTCTAGTTTAAATGAGTAAGTAATAAAAATGAAAATGCATCACGTGTTTATGGAACTAATTGCATTTATACATTTTAGATAATTTAGAATATCTTTTTTTTCAAATTCTATGTGTTTTCGTTAAACTACTTGTTGCAGGCAACGTTTAGGCCTTGAAAAAAAAAGCGAGACTGTAGTTTTGATGACTACAGATATTAAAGTAGGTGCAAATAAAACCAAGACATTTAAATACTTAGTACCAGTGAGTTGCAGAGGAGGTAAAATCTGTTCATGAAAAATTTTTGAACACCTCGGCAGGCATAATACATGTGCAGAGCTGCAGATTTAACCAAGCAAGTTAACGAAGACTGAAATATAAGCCAGTATGTTGCAGTGACGTGCATTCCTGACATCCTGTCCCCTCCTTTATTTGGGGGGAGGAAAAAATGGACTCACAGCCTGAAAATTCAGTTCTTTTTTTTCCTTATGAAATGTTTGGAAGTTCCCCGGCTGGGCAGCTAGGTTGGGTAGAGCGTTGTCCAGTACACCAGGGCTGCGGTTTGATCCCGGTCAGGGCACATACAAGAAACAACCAATGAGTGCATCAGTAAGTGAAACAACAAATCAGTGTTTCTCTCTTTCTCTCTCTACAATCAATAAACAAATTTAAAAAATGAGACATGTTCAGAAGAGATTATATGAGTTCAAGCACATTCACCCTCAAACTTAACAGTATATAGATGGGTCTATATGCAAAAGTTACTTTTATTCTAGCCCAAATAAGGGAGAGGAGACGTTGGAACCGAGGACATCCGATGCCACTGGCGTGGAGAGGCGTTAGCAGGCGGAACCCAAACTTCCCAGGTGCTGCTGGCGCACCTCGAAGCCTGCTGCTACACACAGACCTGACATTTCCATCTGAAAGTGGTGAAGACAGAGTGAGAGAACAGTCACGTGTGTGTGATTATTTGCATGAGGCTTGGATGTCCTGAAAGCAGGGGTTCCTGGCCAATCTCTCTTTGTGTTCGGATTCCCGCATCTTTAAAAAAGTGCGGGGAGGAGCCCCACTTCCCAGGCTGTCAGCGCCCTTAAGGGAATGGCAGGTGGGCGCTGGGCGATCCAGCCTCGCTCCAGTCCGGGTCCTGCAGTTCCAGTCCCGCTGCTTCCGTGCTGGCTGGAGAGACCGCCGGCGCATCTCGAGCCCTGAGCCATAAGAAAAAGTAAACTCAACCTGCCTGCCTCAGTCTCGATTTTTGGGTCCTTTGAGTCCAGTTACTCCACTCGCCTGGGTTGCAGTTCTGCGGTCAGCTTCGCTGGCCATTCCGGCCTGGCCGGCGGTTGGAGGAGATACCAGGGCTGGGTGACCCGTGGGCTGTGGCAGGAGTGGGCTCCGGGCTGAGGGGCAAGGTCCTTGGGGCGGGCAAGGATGGCGCGGTGGGCCATGGATCCCGCAAAGCCCGGAAGGCGGGGTGAGCAGGTGCTGGAACAAAGGCTGCCCGGCTACCATGGCCTTTGATGGGCAAGGACGTCTCCTCCCGGGGCCCCGCATTCGCATGCAAATTCAGCTCTGGTCCCCTTTTCTTTGAAGGCAAACAGAAGGATGTTTGTGTGTTTGTAAGGATGAAGCCTGCTTGAACAAGCCTTCCTCAATAGGCCGGGTCTCGAAAAATAAACCAGTTGCACAAACATTGGCCACCAGCTCTCTCCTCCTCCCAACTACAAAGTGTGGATTTGCTACAACTCATTAACCCGACGCTTTTCTCCCCTTCTCCTCGTTTCTCTGCTCATCAAACGCCCCCGTAGAGCCTGGAGACAAATGGCCGAAGCACAGTTGGGAGGGAATTGCAGTTAATAGGGAGAGGGATATATTGGGGCTAATGGTTTGGGCAGATCCCGGAGAAGGACCACACAAAAAGGAGCCTCTCCATTCAGGGCTCTGTTGTGCCGCGGAGATTTAATCTGCAGCTAGATTTAGCCAAATGTTATCTATTGCTGGGGTAATGAAGCCCTTATGGATTGAATTGCTCCTTGTACCACACATGGTGTCATGACCTTAGATCGTTTCTTGGTTGGTTTCTTTTTTCTCTATTGGGTAATTATTTTATGTCTTTAAAATAAGCCAGCGCGCCTGCTCAATACCGTGTTTACTCTCTATCCCTACTCCCTGCATTTATTTAAGAACCACTTCCCGTCCGCTTAAAAAAAAGAAAGAAAGAAAGAGAAAAGGAGAGAAAAGGAACCAAAGAAAAGAAAAAAGGAAGACTGGGTAGGGGAAGGGAAAATGTGAGGACCCGTTTTCTCCCCGTTTTTTACTCACTCAGATGCCTGTCTGTTTGCACATCTTTACTTCCCTGTGCCCTGCTCAGGGGCCCTTTCCTGCCCAAACTTTCTGCTGATGGAACTAAAATTTGGGGTATATTTATTATCAAAAACCTTACAGTAAATGTTGTAAGCATCCATTTGGGAGAAAGACTTCTGCCCTTCCTAGTTTTTTTTTTGTAATCCACCATTTCTTCCTGCAGCCTGTCCTCTGAGGGAGCTGAGGGAGGTGGTTATTCTGATGGAAGGTGATTACTTTGATGGAATACCAGCCTATGTCATTTATTAAAGGCTGTTTGAGGCCAGTGGTTGTGCCGGTTTTGTTTTCCTCTCTGTGGCCCTGGTGGCTCTGATTTCCTTGCTTGACTGAGGACCAAGCTTGGAGCAACTAATGGTGTTATTACAACTGCTAGTGATGGGTAGGGATCTGATCTTACTACCCAAAGCCAGGAATTAAGGCTTCTAGTTTTGATTTTAAAATTCTCTGCTTGGCGACACATTCTGCTCACACCTGTTTTTATTACTGACTGACAAAAGTGACTTGGGGGCAGCTTAAGGGTCGTAACAGCATCAAACTCAATCCAAATCAGAAATGTGCCTGGGAACCACCCTGGTGTCTGTGGGCTCCTCCAGGGGGTCACTTTGGGTCTAATCGAAATGCCAGGGGTCCCCGTCCTGCTTTAGAACTGCACCGGACAAGGACAGGCCTGAGGAGCAGAGGCCAAGTGAAGAGGGTCCGGCATTGTCAGCATCCATTCTTGTCTCTCCCGGTTTCCTGGAGTTGCAGCTGGCTACTCATATGTGCACACAGGCATGCACACTCATTGCCCATCAGCTGCCACTTGCCTCCCCTCTCCCCTGTGATTTTGTAATTAGGCACATGCTTTTTGTTGGTAAATGTGTTTGATGTCATGGCCAGTGAAACGTGGAGTGTTTATAGGGCCACAAATGTAAATGTGTAAATATGTTTAGTGTAAAATCTGGCCCTTCGACTTTAGCAATAAATACCCTGCCAACTCAGATACGATTACATTTGACAGAAAGATGGAGAATCTGATCATGACCAGCTGCTCAGGGCTCTTTGGGGCTTGTACTCTCCCAACTGAATTCACTTTTCAGATAATTTCTTTGCATGTTACATCTCTCTAATCACATCTTTCCCTTGATGTGAACAGCTTGGACCCTTTGCTTTTCATTGTTGACCCTTCTGGCATGCAAGGAACTTCCTGGTTCATTCCTCCTGCTTCTTTACCAGGAAAATACTATTCAGTAACAAGCAAAACACACACAGAGAAAACAACTGACTACTACACTGGTTCCTTTTTGAGTCCTGAGTCCACAGGTGTGCTAAGATGGGTAGGAAGAGAAATGAACGTAGATTGTGAGCTCAGACCCACATTAGTAATTTTCTTGTCCTTCTCGTCGTCATGCTAACTTTAAAAAATTATTTCGAGCTACTCTGACTTTTAGGTAAACATTTTAAGAAAGTATAATATGCATACAGAAAAATGCACAAATTTCACCCACTTTTCACAAAGTGAACACACACACGTAAACCAGCATAACACCAAGAAGCAGATGTGGCCGGCACCACAGAAACCCCTTCCCTGTGTGTTCTAGCCACTCCTCTCAGCACACATTAACTTTTTAAAGAGGCTTTCACTAGCATCTTTCTCAACTATACTTTGAGATAGAGAAGACAAGAATTATTATTGACTCCATTTTACAAATAAAGATATCAAGGCTCAAAAAATAATTAAGTGACTAGCCCAGTGTCCCAGCTATTTCATTTCCGTTACATTACACTGCCACTTTGTTGCCATCATTGTGATTTATTAAGCACCCACGGTGATGGGGCAATTGCCTTAGAGATCACTGAGTCATTTATTTCTTAAACACGTTTGTCTTGGAAACTTGCTAGACCCTCCTCCCTGCCATCTCTACTCAGGCTTCCCAGCGGTCCCCCAGCTCCTTGTCGTAGATGCATTTGGAATCTATAGCTAATAATTTTGGATGTGTCCGCTTCCCCCACCTAGTTATATATGATACTCTCTTAGCGTCACTTTTCCAATTTTTTTCCAGCAGCAGTTTTCTTTAAACCATCTCTCTCCCTCTCTCCCCCCACCTCTCTCTCTCTCTCTCACACACACACACACACACACACACACACACGGCTTACCTTTTCACTATTTGTCCATTTCTTCTGCTCTCACTGATTTTTAATGGTCAAAATCTGCCAAACTGGCAGAACTTTTTGCTAAACTGCTAGGCAGGTCTTTATAACTAGACCCAGGGTCACCTCCTTCCCTTGGGGAAAAGAAAAGAATATTGAGAGTCAGATCAACTAATTTAACATTTCATGAGAAAGCCAATCCTTTTTCTGCACATGTGCCCACCCTCCCTCCAGACACCCTCTCAAGCGTTTTCCTGTTCTGGAAAAGCTGGGTGCGATGAGGCTTGAGCGGGGCTGGTTAGTCCTTGCACAGTTGATCCACTGCACTGGAGGCCCCAGGGCCAATTCCACTTGGAGCTCAACCTGCCTAACCAGAAGTCTCTCTAAAAATGCTTTTGTGGGGAGGGAATTCCAGCCCACCTGCTGGAATCACATCGTTGGTGCGAAGAGCCCATCCTTGCCCATTGCCACAGAAGCCTCACTGAAACCTAGCTTCCTCAGGCAGGTGCTGGGGCCAGTGCTTTTCGTCTCTTCCCAGGACATCCAGGCTGGAGCCCGTGCACCTGACTGACAGCTGCAGACTGCCTACAGAAGTGTTCATGGCGATTTCCACCCTGCCCCCAAGGGGCAGTGAGTAATGCCAGAAAATATTGATTTTTTAGAGAAAGAGTAGTTTCCTTAAATATCAGAAAAAAGTTTTCTTTTTAAATTCCAGACTATAAAAGACAACAAAAAACCCATTCAAGGACTAAAAGCAGTCAGTTTTTTTTTTTTAAGATTTTGTTTATTTATCTTTAGAGGGGAAGGGAGGGAGAGAGAGAGAGAAATATCGATGTATGGTTGCCTCTCGTGTGTCCCCCGCTGGGAACTGGCCTGCAACCCAGGCATGTGCCCCGACCGGGAATCAAACTGAGGTTTTTTGGTTCTCAGGCCCGCGCTCAATCCACTGAGCTACACCAGCCAGGGCTAAAAGCAGTTAGTTAAAATGAAGAGCTGTATTTAGAGAACTGGGAAAATTCTAATTCAGAATTTGAAATGAGGAGATAGGGTGTTTCCCTGGACATAGGATGCTGGAGTTAAAGAGAATCTACCTAGGCTGCGAATCAGAACACAGGCTATGAGAAGTGCATCCACAGGCCCGCGAGTGCATGTCCATGGAGCACCAGGCGAGGAGGAAGGCCCCAGGCGTGGAGGACGGATCTGAGACTGGGGAGCCTGGCCTGGGTCTGTCTGTCCCAGAGGCAGCCAGACAGGCGCAAACTAGGATTCTCTCTTGTTTGCAGCTACTACTGATCAGTAACAGACTGGCAAAGAAAAAGAGGGGCAGATATTAATTTCGGCAGAAAGCAGAAGCTTCTTCGCATGCTTGCTCAGGGATTCCCATTAATATAACTAAAAGGCAGATATTTTCAGTGATAAAAGGGTGTCACACATTTTCAGAAAAGCCAATGATGAAGAGTTATCACGAGTGAAAAAATAACTTGCTTCTCTATTTCTATTTTTTATGCAGACTTTGATATATATGAAAATGACTGTGCAAAGATTATGTTCTGTTCAGTGTTGGACTATGGAGAGGGGAAAAAATATCAGAAACCAAAGAAATTATCCGAAGCCCACTACTGAAGAAATAAGAGTAGGTTGACATTAAATGTTAGATCCCTTTTCACACTCATTTATAGTTTTGGGGAGTGTGGACATAGGTTGTGAGAATCAAGTGGAAATGCTTTGGAAAACAGAACCTGTACAAATGTATAGATGACGATCCCTTTGTGGCTCCTTTCCCGCATCCTTATTCTTCCAGGGAATAACACTAAAAAGCTTCTAAACTTTGGAATATACCCACGTCCTTAAATTAGTTAAGAAAAATCTTTGGCTCTATGTAAAAACTCATCTTTCTTCAAAATTCCCACCCCATCTGTGAAATAAATGGTTACTTACCCTTTTTTAGAAATAGCGAGGAAAAGAGATACAGCATTGTTTTCTCCTACCTCAGCCAGATGTGTATTTGCGCAGATAACTTTCTCCTTCCTTCTAAAATAAACAAACCAATGGTGTTGTAAAGCCACTCTTCTAGTCTCTTGCTCTATTTCTTTTCTCTACCCACCAGTCATCTCCTTAACCTCTAAGCTTTGAAAAGGGGGATTAGTCTGCAGTATTTATTGAGCACCTGCTACACTGCAGGTCTTCTTATTCCTGCTTTAACTATATAAGAACAAATGGAAAGAATCCCGGCCGATGAGTTGCCTCCCATGACCAGCATACACTCGTGGAGCAAGAGGAGCCAGCAGGAGACAATGGGGTGGCAGGAAGGCCGGCAAGGTAATTTTCCATGTATCCGTTTCACAGAGCCATTTGAAAAGTCTCAGTGGTCTGTAAACTGGATTGAAGCTGTCTGCCTCTTACCAGTTTATTTCCAGTGTGCCAGCTGACTCACAAAATGCCTAAAGCACTCAAGTGCCCATGTAGCTTGGAGATAACTCAAGTGCCAGACTCCTCCATGCACAGAACTGTGAATTCAAGTTTTCTTCCCAGCCTTTTTACTGTAGTTACCTATTAGTCTTACTACCTATTAGTCACCAGTTCTTCTCTGTGAAGACTTTAAAGCAGGGGGAGAATGATCAGGCCTATCACAAAATGCTCATACTACTGTGAACTGAGACCCTGACCTCCATGGAATGGGTTTGTATTCACATGAGTTTGTGAAGCGTTAGATACAGAGGCACAGTGAAAAATCCTAGGATGCTTTTCCCCCCGCTTAAACATTTTATTACAAATAAACTGAAAAATGAATGGCAGTATTATTTCCCTTGTAGTCTTTTATAAACTTTGAGGTAAATATTTTCAACTTGCAGAAACTGAAGAAACATCAGTACACAAACAGCCCAGGTTTGGGACCAAGCGGGGGTGGGGGGGTGGGGGGGTGAGGGTTGCATGTACCCAAGAGTTTTCCAGTATTCAGTTCAAGCGTTAACCTCATCTTTAAGTTGTTATCACCAAGGGATTGTGGGTAAGTCATCAGGTGTGTTTTCTTCTTCAAAAGTAACTAGGGGTACAGAGGACAAAAATAAAATGCTGAGGAGCTCTGTTTTTCTATTTAAGGAATTTAATATTTCTTTGCCTCCCTCCTCTTTCCCTCCCTCTTCTGCCATCCATCTGCGTACATAGCAGAAATCCAGCAAACCAGCCCCCACACGTCTTTAGAATTTGTGGGATGGGAATCCCTTATTTTAGGGAGTTGGTGGGTGCAAGTTGTTATTGTAACTCTATTCTGTAACTAGAGCTCTGGCATGTAATAAATCTCTCCCCGAAGACTTTTGGATCTTTGATTTGAAAAATCGGATTCCTTTTGTGGAAACAGTTGACAGGAACCTAAAAGGATTAGTTGCATTCCACATAGGATAATTTTTACTGGCAACATTTTGAAACGATTTGGTCCCTTTCAGACCTTAAACAATGTCCAGAAAAATGATCTAAGGAGACTTGTATTGTTTTCCTTTGTCTGTGAATCCGTTTGCTGCTTTTGCCAGCGTCTCGATAGGGATTTGACAGAGTTTTCCTCCCGAGCAGTGCACCGAATTAATTTTTGATCACCCTTACTACTTGGATTGTTACCTCCTTGGGCCAGGGGCGCAGCAATGTTTTTCCAAAGTCATCCCCTAAAATGAAGCAGGAGCCCTCGGTCGGCCTGTCCGTGGCACTATGTCTGGGGTGGGGGTGGGGTGGGGCGTAGGGACCCATCCTCACTTGCCGAGGGCCGAGCGTCCGGCGTCCACGGCCTGGCCCGGGGTCGCCAACCGCTGAGGCGCCCGGACGTCGCAGGGGCGGTTGACAGTCTGACAGTCATCTGTCCCCCAGGATACGATGCTGACAGCAAAAGGGAGAGAAGGGAGATAGAGATAACGTTGCTTCTCCTTCCTATCTACCCCCGCACCCTAAAAAAAAAAAGCCCCAAACAAAAAGCTAAGCGAGGCCTGCCTTCTACTAGACGGTCACTGCGCCGGCCGCGGGGGCCCGCGCTCCCGCCCCCCGCGCCCCTCTCCGCTGTTTATTTTGTTGTCAGCGGACTTATCAAGATGTTAGTTGGTGGAGGTTCTGACCTGCCGGGCGCTTCGGCTGCTCAGCCTGGGCTTTCCCCTCTGTTTTTACACCTGCACAAACTCCACCGCACTCCCCTGCCTGATTTATAGCCCAATTAAAGGTTCAGTGTTCTCGAAGCCACCCGCGCTGATCCCTTCCCCGCCTCCCGCGGGCCGCGGCGGGGGCTGGAATGCGCCGGGCCGGGCCTCGCCGCGCCCGAGGCCCCGGCGCGCGGCCGCCGAGCGCGCCCGAAGCCCGAGGCCGGGGGGCCGGCGGGTGGGCGGAGGCCCTGCTGCAGGCTCGCCACCCGCAGCCGCACGCAGCTAAGGCCTCCCCCCCAAAGCAAAGTTTTCTTTCTTCTTGGGGGTTTTGACTTTATTGGGACGAGGAGCGACGCTCCCAGCAAGCAAAGCCAGTGGCCAGGAGGTCGCGGGGAGTGGCCACGTGCCGGGGCCGGACACTCAGCCCCGCACCGAGCTTTCGGCCCCGGCGCCGCCCGGGCCGCGGCCGCGGGGCCGGGCGAGGCGGAGAGACGCCAGGCCCGCGCGGGAGGCCACGCGCCTCCCGTCCGCAGTCCTTCCCTCCCGCTCGGCTGCCCGGGCCGCGGCTCGGAGACGCTCCCCGGAGCAGCGGGAGGCGCCCGCGGCCGGGTCTCCGCGGCGCGCGGGGAGCGCGGGGTCGACGACCGCCCCGGGCCGCGAATCGGGCGGGAGCCGGGCCTTCGGGCGGGCGGGCTCCGGCTCCGCTCCTTCGCGGCCTTTTCTCTCCGGAGAGAATGAGCGGCAACCCGACCGAGATTGGCAGCATTGAGCACCTTCCTAACCCACTCTGTCTTCTTTCCGTCTATCAATGCACCTTTCTAATTAGACTAATTAGGGGCGCTCCGGAGCGTCGCCGGGCCCGGGACAGAAACGCTCGGAGGCGGTGAAAAGAGGCCTGAATGGCCGCTCTGGGGCCGGGCGGGGCTTCTTCGCGGCTCATTCAGCGCAGGGTAACAGTGGCCACATTGATCCCCGGCCATTGAAAAGAGGCTCGATTAAAACGTTTGGGAACCGGTGCCACCCCGCGTCCCTCCTCTAATTAGCGGAGCCCGGGGCGACGGCGAGGACGCCGGGACCCCGCAGCCTCCAGTCTCCAGCCGCACTGCCTTCCGCCCTCTCGGCGCGGCCGGTTTCCTCCTCGAGACGAAAGTCCGCCACCTCCGCACCTGTTGCCGGGCCCGCCCTTCCCGCCCAGCCGCAGGCCCTGCGCTCTGCTCCCAGGCTGGAAGCCGAGCCTGCAGCGTTAGGACACGCGGCCCGGCGGGGAGGTTGGGGGCCGCCGAGCGGAAAGGGGCTCCCGGTGTCCTCTTCCCACCTTGGAAAGCACCCCTTTGCATTCGGTAGGCCTCGTGATTTTTTTCCATCTGCTTCCTCGGTATTTCTCACATTGTCTATGCATAGCTTGGTATTCAACCCTCCACAACGCCCCCCCCCCACACACACACTTTTAAAACACGGAATTTCCAAGTCAAGTGTAGGTGACCACTGTTTGGGTCCCACACTTGGCTGTAGGAGTTCTTCGCTTGCATAAAATAAAAATGTACTTTTTGTCACTTCTTTTAAAGAAATGTGTATTGAGCACCTACTGCGTGTCTAGAGATAAATTCTTAGTATACTCCTCAGCCTTTTTCCTTCCCTCTTAGTTCATCCCCCCAAATGTCTTAAGTTAAACCTGACTTGGTTCAATTCCTGAAGAAAGTTGTTGATCTTATTATCCCTATTGTGGATGTGTAGATATAGGTAGATTTAATCTTTCTCTTGGCTTAGTAGGGGGGAACCAGGATACAAGACGCGAGGGAAGCAAGAGACAGAAGTGAGAGATAGCAGACATATTGCAGCTGCAGATTCTGTGTATTGGTGTGGGGTGGTTTGTTCATTTTCTTGGTAACAGGGTGGTATCTGATATTTTTACAAAAATTTGAAACACATTTTGCTCTCAAAGGTAACTAAGGGTTTGATCTCCTCTTTTTCTTTCTAATTTTGTGTCGCCCTAATCCCTCTTTTTGGAAAAGAGCCAAATGTACAAAGAAATATCATCAGGTCACTGTTGTTGATCTTGTTAATTTAGAAATGGAACCTCAGCAAAAGATGCTATTAACTAAATGTCAACTCACAGTATGCAAAATTCCTAGGATCCAAACTTCAAAAAAAAGTAATGAAAGATGTCATGTGAATGCAAAGTATCATGGAATTTTTAAAGGCCTAAACTGATCTTTGAATTTTATTGCGTCCACACCCTGCTTCACAATATTTTAATTTAACAGTTACAATATGCATGGCATTGCAGCATAAATCTAACTAAGAAGCTGGGATGGGGCAGAGCAGGGGAAGGAAATGAGAATGTTCATTGCATTGGGAAAAATTATAATTTTCAAAATTAAAAAAATCCTGGCCCTGGAACCTTTGTAGTGAAAAACCAAAATTTGTTCGTGATTTTTATCATCAAACCTCTTATTTCTCATTTTAGTTGCTAATTTAAATATTAATTAAAGAATAACATAGTAAGGTGCTCAACTCCTATGCACACAACTTGATGAACTGCACACATGTATACACCTGTATACCCTTTCTTAGATCAAGTCATTGAACACTTTGAACACCTCGGAAAACTCCTCCGTGTCCCCTCCAGTCAACACCACGCCACCGCCAACCACTGTTCTCATTTCTGTCACCACAGATTATTTTTAATGCCTTTGAGTTTAGTATAAATGGAATCATACAGTATATTAGTAGTCTTTTGTTTCTTTTATTCATCAGTATGTTTTGGACATTCATTTGCTCAAACTCCTATTTATAAGACAATATAAATGGTAAGTCAATTTATATAGGTCAAGAAGGGTAGGAAGACACTGGAAAGCTTTACCTTACTCAGAAGTTTAAAACAAACAAAATTAAATTAAAAACAAGTACCTGCTTCTCTCAAAACTCCACCCACCAAAACCACATCATTATCAAACAGCAGAGGTAACTTTACGATTACAAGTAGGTAAATAAATATGATGTAATCTTTCAC
Organism: Carollia perspicillata; assembly: GCA_004027735.1. Lineage (NCBI taxonomy): Eukaryota > Metazoa > Chordata > Mammalia > Chiroptera > Phyllostomidae > Carollia > Carollia perspicillata. Next base: position 25,200 of record PVKM010016554.1, read on the forward strand.
CATACCAGCTATTAGGTACCTCATTTTCAAGATGTAATTGTGGGTAAATGTAAGGAGAGCAGAAGCCACAAGCTACTTTTGTAATTGGAGTCTATCTTCTATTTGCCAGTTCAGCCCCTAATACTAGTAGTAAGTACTTTGGGCCTCTTCACAAAGAATGGTATGAACTCGAGGGGGGACGTAAATTGCATCCAGTTTGTTCTACCTCAGACGTGCAAGTACTTGATGCAACAGCCTGTCAAGTGTGCTTTGAATCCCGTTTAAAAGTAAAGTGTTTGCAACTAACCTAGCAGCCTGTACTTTGTCCCATCTGTGGGTCAATCTTACAGGCCAGCTGATGTTGAAAAGAGAAAAGCTGCAGGATTATGGGTGTTCCACTCCCTCCTGGCATCCCCAGCAATCAGCCACAAAGCCAGCTCTCTCATGAGTTTACACTGCGGGCGACCAACCAGAGACAACCAGTGCGGCCCATCATTAGTCTACTCCTACCCCAACGGAGACTGAGAACGCACCCAGCAGGACTTGGTTTTCCCCAGGAAGGGGGGCGTTTTTAGGCATGGACATGTTTGTGCCATGGGGACATTTATGAGACCAGGTGAAGTGAGGTTTTCATGGCTTGTTACTGGACATTGGTACATTTGCAGCAGAGAACACAACTTTTTTATAATCTTAAATCTAAAATTAATATAATAAATATGTATTGGAATCCATACTCAGGAAGACACTAATGAACACAAAAAGTCATTTCTACTGAATTATCTCAGCTCCAGTCATATACATTGAATAAGTAATTTCTGAAAATGTTAAAAACTGCATACCTACTAGAATATCTCAAATAAAAATGGCCATATGCCAAATGCTGGCAAGGATGCAGAGAAACTGGGTCTCTCATGGTATGAATATACAATGGTATAGTCATTCTGAAAAATAGTTTGTCAGTTACTTACCCAACTAAATAGGCACTAACCATACAGCCCAGCAACCACACTCTAGGGCATTTGTCCCGGATACATGAAAATGTATATTGACAGAAAAATCTGTACATCAATGTCCATGGAAGCTTTATTTGTAATAATAGCAAAAGGAAGCAACCTACATGTCCTTCAATGGGTGAAACTCTGGCATGTTTGTACAATGGAATACCACTCAGCAATAGAAAGGAGTAAGCTGTTGGTGCATGCAGAAAAGTGGATTTCAAAGGCATTATGCTTAATGAAAAAGTCAACATCAAAAGGCTATATACTGGATGATTCTATTTCTATGAATTCTTGAAATAAAACTGTAGAGAAGGAAACAGATTGGTGGTTGCTGTGGGAAACGGGGGAGGGGTCCATATATGAGAGGGAAGCAGGAAGGTGTGCCTTGTGATGGAGGAGCTCTGTGCCTTGACTATTGTGGTTACAGAAATCCATACATGGGATTAAATTGCATAGAACTACACACACAAACAAATGCATGCATGGAAACATGGTGAAGCATGAACAAGTCGTCTTATAAGCT